>MU262708.1:22500-55000 GCA_020310875.1 Ceratopteris richardii | reverse complement strand
TCTGGCATTTACATTACTCAAAGAAAGTACATATATGATATGTTGAAGAAGTTTCATTTGCAGGATGCCAAAGTTGCAAGTACTCCAATGGAGGTAAACCTAAAATTAATGCTCATGAAGGTGATGTACTTGATGACATTATAGGTTATCAAAGCATAGTGGAAAGCTTGAATTATGCTACTTTGACAAGGATAGACATTGCTTATGGAGTAAGTGTGCCCAGTGAGTTTATGCACAAGCCTAGGGCACCCAACTTGGAGGCTCCCAAAAGGATTTTGAAATACCTTAAGGGTACTCAACATCATGGTTTGTATTTCCCTTATACATCGGACTTGGACATTAGAATTTATTCAGATGCAGATTGGGTAGGATGCAAAGATGATAGGAGGAGTACCTCAGGGTACTTTTCATTTGCAGGTGATCAACTAATATCATGGTCTTCAAAGAAGAAACCTACTGTTGCTTTATCTTCTTCAGAGGCAGAATATCGAGGATTGGCCAATGCTACTCAAGAGGCCATATGGATCATATTGTTGTAGAGAGAATTGGGCTTCCATACTACATCTCCAATGATCTTTGGAGACAATACAAGTTCATTACACCTTGCAGATAATCCTATTCATCAGCTAGGACCAAGCATATAGAGGTCCACTATCATTATTGAGAGAGAAGCTGTTAAGCAAGGATATTTCAGCTAGCTTATGTATCAACTAAAATGCAATGTGCAGATTTGCTCACTAATGCATTAGATGGTATAAAACTTTGCAGGTTCAAATCAATGATTGGATTATAGGATGTTCATGAAGATTGAAGATAAAGACCAAGCCAAAATGTTTGGCCTGAGGGGGAGCTATTGGAGAATCACAAGCCTGCACATTTAGCTTGTAGCTCATACACATATGAAGTTCCATGAGAATGATTGCTAGTGGAAATTTATCTTTGCATTTGTAAAAGTCATTCATATGACTTGGAAGAATCTTTGTAACCACCTACCTAGAAGTCATGGAATTGCTAGTTAGGAAAGCATCTACTTCATCTATCATAAGGCTATGATTATCAAGCCTATGATCTTGTACAGCATTGTTCATTAATACATTATACCTATATTTTTTATCTATGATATCTCTAATACAGTCATTTTCTCGCTGTCAACTTGTGCTTCAAATATCTCACAATTTCTTCACCATATTCAATGATCTAAAGCTTGTTGGAATCGGCTCAAAGTTATCTACAGGCTGACAAAGTTTGAAGCAATTCTATTTAGCCAATTGAGAGAGATCGGCGTCAAGGCACTCATTGGTCAATACCTACAAAGGTCCTAAAAAGTCCGGGGTAATGATTAATTTGCTAACTTGATTTCTCTGTGTATAGTCAATAATTTCAAGTGATTCCACTTGGAATCAGTAGCTTACTAAGCTAATTAGATAACTCTAAAAGGAATTTTTCCAATTCCTATTGTACTCATTGTACTGAGCATTACAAGTAGCAAGTGCATGATCCAAAATAGAAAGTTTTCTTGGATTCTTCTATTGAGAAATAGTCTGTTTTGATCAAATCTTTTCATACATCATTCCGAAGTACATAGGCACTTTTATGGTGTCATTGGAAAGCTAAGAGGGTCCACACATCAACTCTGAAGCTTGAAGCGGATGGTACTAAGCAGGATTTGGTAGTACCTACTCATCATGTGGTGTCCATCCATCTTTCCCAACATTTTGGATGGCTTTATTTAGGACCTTTACTTTCACAATGACATGTGTTGTGACCTAGAGCATACTCCTCGTTGTTGAATAGGATGTCCATCATGGTTGCTGTCCTCTAGCGCTTCTAAGAAAAGAAAGAACATTTGTAGGTGCATCCTCATCAAGGTCGGATGTCCTATAAGCCCCTCATATGATTTAATAGCAAGGGGATGGTTCTATTTTCCTCTGCGGCTTCCTTCCACTCATTTTATGGATTGAATCAATGTGGATTTCTATCCTTGATGGCAAAAATCCATTTTGTTAACTCAGTGATCAGTCATGTTTGTAGAGGTTGTCTCTTCTCTTTAGCTTCCCACTCTGTGTATCAAGACCCTGTTTCATAGTGTGTAGACAAAGACAATCATAATCCAATTATTGTCATAACTAGATTCATTGGCTCTAGGAAAATGACCTTGAAGGTCAGTGAGGGGAAGAGGCTTGCAGTTATGAAGAACGAGTTTGGTGAAGAGGATCTAGATGGATCACTTGTTGCAGCTTAGCAATCTAGAGAGGATGAGAATAATGGAGAGCTGGAGGCCTATATTTGTTCTTGTATCTAAAAGCATCTTTGAAGCTACAAAAGAATGAGATGCAATGAGGTTCTAAAGTTTGGAACTCCTCATTGCTGAAAGCATTATACAAAGAAAGTTGGAAGAAGGTGGATAGGTTTCTATACATGGAGATGAATTTAAATGAAAATGGCATTCAAAGCCAACCAGAAGCGAGATAGTAGCCATGCATGGGAGTCAGAAGTTTCAAGATAATGATACATGGATCATGCTAGAGGTAACAATCTCAGCACTTTTTGATAGAAGTTCAGAGGTGGCTGTTTTGCATCTAGTTTGCTAGAGTGGAGAAATTAAGAGGAGATGCTTGGATCTATGCGAAAGAGGAACAATGAAGATTTAGGAGAGTGCTCCCATTTAGATAAGAGATTCTACATGCATACTTTCATACATTGGATGCTCCACCAAACCATCTTTCTTCAATGTTGATCTCTCATGAAGGTAGTTCATGAAGACTTTTTTTTTCTATTTGAGTCACTTTTGGATTCTACATTCCATTCTAAACGATGCCATAACTACTCATATAGAGATGACCTCTATGCATTGTTATTCTCATTGATCATAGTATGTGTATAATGCAAAAAGAATAAACATATATATTCTCTTCCCCATTGAAGTTTGTTTTTTTATTTTTTTGCAGAGAAACAATTCTTTTTATCTTAAGGGTACTAGAAGTCTCAAATTGTATGCCGTGCACATAAAGGGGTTTTGTGATCGTTTTAATATCGAATAGCATATGATTCTAGGTATTCCTCTTCATATTAAATGTGGGTGTTTAGAATTAAAAAATAAATAAATAAATTATGCATGGTACCTAGATGTTTTTTTGGTTCTGCACATGAAGTCTTGCGCAATTACTATATTGTTTGTATAGAGTTAAGAACATCTATTGTTCTACCTTTGTGCATATAGCTTTCTTTTGTTATTGAGAATCAAAGGACACATGAGATCATGATTGCAATCATTTACCCAATGATGAGAAACATGCTATGCATACAACACAGTTGGTATTTGGGAAACTCTAAGCGTAAAATGATTCTTTGTTATATACCTTCTTTAGTTCTCACACTATTCCCTCATCATTTTGTTTTTAGTAAATGTTTCTTGATGAGTGCGTGGTAGAGAGAAGAGAGAGAGAGGGGGAGAGAGAGAGGGGAGATAAAGAGAGAGAGTAAATATAATCAAATACAAGGGTAATGGCTTTTTGCATCTCAAAAGCTGCAAAACAAGAACCGAATTAAACTAGAATAGATCCAGTAGCCCTGACGGACTTTCGTGCTTCATAGAAAAGCTAAGGTAATTTTCTTGGCACCCTCTATGCACCCCTAAGTGTGCAATGTCCCGAAGATTGTGCCTATGCAATTAGGACATCTTTTTCTATTGAAGGCAAATACACATCTAAACGTTTTAAGTTTGATGGCGTCATTTGTCTAGAATGGTGTTGCTCTAATGCACCTACATGTGCTAATTGCAAACAATTGTTATACTCCTGTTCTTCTACACAATAGGCAAGGATATTGTGATGATCTTGCCTATAGATACTTCTTGCGAGAAGTTGATATCTCTGCACTCTCACAACCTCTTTCTCTTGGGCTCTTACTCGCGGGTTCTTAGGTCGGTATGTCAGTACTCTAAGTAATGACTAGGCGGAGTGAGGGACAATCTCAACATTGAAGAGATATGCATTTGGTAGCTCATCTGCTTCCCCTGTAGCCACTTCTCCTGAAGTTATCCGAGAGAGGTGGTCTGCTCTTAAGTGTGTTTTCCCCTTCTTGACTACAACTTCAAAATCATACTCCATCAAGAGTAAAAACCAACGTATCAATCTACCAGTGTTTCATGGTTTGTGGACCAAATACAAAAGAGCCTCATGATCAGTAAAGAATCAAGATAGGGAGATTTTGGACTCATTTTTATGATGTTGGTACTAAAGACAAGTCGATAGCTCAATCCTTATATGCTTCAAGCTACAATATTCGTGTGAAGATTACTTGGATAGAGTTAGTTGATATGTTCTAAGTCTATGGTCATGAAGCCAATGTAAGTGAGAAAAGGAAGAGAAATGATGAGAAAGATGTTGAAAATGTGAACTATGCAATCTCTACATGGACAGAGCGGCCAAAAGACCTTAATGTGGACAAAATTCATGACTCATATCACTTAGGGTGGTCTCAAGGTTGGGTAAGTCTGTCCTAAGGTGGTGGAGAAGTCACGAGAGACATTCAAAAGCTATAAAGGAAGCTGAAGAGTCATCAAATGCATGGAACGAAAAACGTAGAGGATGTTGTTATATGCATAGAGGAGGTGAAAGGAGAAGCTATGAAGCCCACACCCCCTCTAGTCTCTTCTAGGTATAGATGTAGTCTACTTATAATGGTTGTAACCCTTTGTGTACATATCCAATTCACCAAAATTAAGATGCTTTCTATAGTTTATATATGTTTCTTACGTTTCCTAAGAAGAATTCTTGAAATTAGTTTTTTCTACAAAGAAATTGGTGTATCTCTATAACCCTAATTTTTTAAAGTCCTACGTCTTTGCATAGTCTCTTTTGTATAGAGTTGTGGATTGACCTAAACAAATCCATTTGAGGCTCTCTATAGATTTTTGGAAAGATTATGAACCATACTAAGTGTGTCTAAAATCTTATGATTTGGATCAGTGAAAGGCAGGTGAATTAGAGTTTTGTTGTAGGATAGTAGAAAAGATGTATGTAGGGACCTAGGTATTGGGTCCATTTCACTTCTAGTGTGCAAATATGAGAAACTAAATTCCATCACTTTGTATAAAAGTAGGAAACATCGTTTGAAGAATCTAGGAGAAGGACACAAAAGCTTGGGCATCAAGACTAAGAGGTACATTTTATTGTAAACCTAATTTCCCATTCATTATGGTAGATCTACGTCAAAAAGTGGAGTTGCTTGACAAAGATAACTATCACCCATGGAGAGTCAAAGTCATGAACTACCTCATGAGCAAAGGTTTATGGCCTATTTTTTTTGGAGATGAAGATAATCCCAATGTGGATCCCCAAGAATCAAAGATCACTAATCAAGAATTAAAGATGTTGAAGGATTGGGAGCAAAGGAATAGGAGAGCTATCTTCTACATATCGTAGGTAATCTATAACACTTTGATTGGTCATATATTAGAGTTTTATCATGCGAAAGATGTTTGGAAGGCCTTAGAGAAGATATATTCCACTTCCAAAAGGAGTAGAAAATGAAACTTAAGAATGAAATCCATTCGTTGAAGAAGGGTAGTGGTCAATTTATTGTTGACTACACCTTGAGGGTGAAGGAGGTGAGGGAGCAGTTGGCATGCATTGGTTGCAAAGAAGATAAGGAAGACCAACTTGAGTTCATGGAGATAACATGTCAAGCCTACATCTTGCTAACAATCCCATGTATCATGCAAGGAGCAAGAACATTGAGATGCATTACCATTATGTGAGGGAAAAGGTTGCAAATGGGGACATTAATTTTTATTTTGTAAGTAAAAAGGACCAAGTTTCATATATCTTCACCAAAGACATGGATAATACTAAGTTAACAAAGTTTTTAAAAGTTATGAGCTTGCTTGATATGGACATTACCACCTTAAGCTTGAGGGGGAGTGTTGAGAATGGGAACTATGCAAGCTCTAGGTGGAAAAATGGGTTAAAAGACCTTAATGTGGATAAAAGCGACAACTCAAATCACTTAGGGCAGTATCAAGGTTGCACAAGGTCAAGCAAGGCAGTCCGAAAGTGGTGGAAAATTTGGGAAAGGCATGCAAGAGCTATAAAAGAAGGTGAAGAGTCATCAAATGCATGGAAGTCTTCTACGTCATTGAAGACTAGCAGACAGTTACTGAAGGAGGATCAAGGAGAGAGAGTCATCCAAGGCTCAAGGAGCTGCGATGAAGCTATCTAAGCTAGGAAAAATGCAAAGGAGAAGATTATATGCATAGAAGAGGAGCAAGGAAGAGCTATGAAGCCGAGAGCCTCTCTAGTCTCTTGAGGTATAGACAATCTGCTTATAATAGTTGTAAATCTTTGTGTACATACCCAATTCAAGCGATTTAAGGTGCATTTTGTAGCTTGAATCTTACTTTCCTTCAGAAGGCTTCTTGAAACGAGTTTTATGTGTAGAGAAATTTGTGTATCTCTATAACCCCAATTTTTGCATACCCTACATCTTTGCATAGTTTGTTTTGTATCGAGTTCTTGGCTGACCTAAACAGATCGATTTTAGCTATTCTATTGCTTTTTGAAAAGCTTATAAACCATAATAAGTGTTTCTAAATGCTTAGGTGACTTCGATAAGTGTAAGGCACCTGAATTAGATTTTTGTTGCAGGGTAGGGGAAAGGATGTATAAAAAGACCTAGATATTGGGTTCATTTCACTTCTAGTGTGCAAATTTGAGGGATTAAATTCCATCAAAAGAGGTTCTAGCCAAGAGAACTACAAGTTCCAGTAGAGAAGCAAAGATGATTGAAGATAGGAAAGGGCTAGAGAAATATGAGCTTTAGAAAGACATAAAGAAGCATGAGATAGAGAAGAACTTAAATGAAGTCAAAGAAAGTGCTCATAAAGAAAAGGTTAGGCGAGGAGTTAAGAAAATGCAAAGGACACCTCAGAATGATGAGAAAGACGAAGAAAAAACTAAAGAAAAATAAACTAATCAAGAAGAAGGCAAACGAGAGGAGAAAATAGTCAAGAAACAACCTTCTTTTTTATTAATCTCTGAAGTGCAATATCATAGTGAAATTAAGAAACCTTTTCAGGAGAAAGTGATGAAATAACAAGTGACTTTAACTCTGGAGAAATCGCTAATGTCACCATTGCTAGATTTGAAGGAATATGTTGAGTGCTATAAGGAGAGGAATAGAGCCAATGAAAACAGAAATTAAGGATATTGAAAAAGAAAGCAAAGATAAAAAGGAACCAAAAGTGAGTACAATCAATGTTGCATTGTAATATGAAAAACCCTATGCTCAAGAGAATTGTCTAGGATCCATGATGGGACATATAGAGAGAAATATTGAAAACCCAAAACGCCATTATACAAAAAAAAATTGGCATGGGGTACCATTGAAACCATTTTTAGAATGGGAGATAGCAACAAAACATGTGGCTTTGATTGACTCAGGATCTGAAAGCAAAGTAATATTAAGAGAATTATATGAGGAGGAAAAATGTTCAATCGATCATGACCATGGCTTAATAATGAGCCTTGTTAATAGTTTGTGGGAGCTTTTTGTTGGTGCATATGCGAGTGTGGGAACATATCTTCTTTATTCAAGATGATGGTTCATATCCAATTATTAAAAAAAAACCATGCATTATTTGAGCAAAGGATTAAAAAAAAAGATATTAGATGATCTTAGTGCTTTTGTAAAGATTCCTTCTCTTGATGGCTTGACGCCAACTTTTAGTGAAATTTACATTAATAACCCAAGAAATCGGTGCTCATTAAGAAAAATCTCTCTAATGCATATGGAGAAGGATTTCAAGTAGGTTCCACTATTACATGGGTAGATATTGGTACCTATGTCATTGAAGTCTTGTATGATGCTTCTATTGCTTTTGAATGTTTCTCTTTTGTTTTTTCTTTAGGGAAGATTTATTTTGTGCATAGTAAAACAACTGCAAGAGAAATAATTAAACAAACTAAAAAAGCAAGAAAATCAATTTAAACTTAATGGCTTACTTGAAATGATAAAAATATTTGTGGGATATTTGAATATTTTTCTTGCACTGATCTTGTGGAGGAAATTGATTAATTTATGATTAAGGAACAAGAGCAATAATAAAATTATGGCATCATCATCACTAGAAATGTAAGCTACTTTAGTTAAGTGGAGCAATGATCTACAAAAATTTGATGACTTTGAGTGAAAATTGAGGCTAAATACAAGAAATTTGAGAAAAAAAAATCTAATATTGTAGCATACCCTTTAGCTACAATGAGTCATGAGATGATAAAGAAAGTGAGTCATGATCCAATTCTTTGTGAAACATCAAAGATTTAGTACGAATCCAGAGATGAAACTATTAAAAAAGTGCAAATTGATGCTAATGGATTCCTTTCGCCTATAGAAGGAGATTTTTAAATGGTCATAAGAATCCATGATAAGACCTTTTCTCTTTATGCTCATGCATTAGGGTCTAAAGATCCTAAAAATGGGACTCTTATGATTATTTCAACAACCCCTCATATACCTTGAGATCTATGCCCTTCCTAGTACCTAAAGCACATCTTCTTGAGTTGATGAGATTGCTCAAGGAGAAGATATCCTTGGGATTTATAGAAGCCTCATCTCCTTGTTCTCCAACCCATTGTTTCACTGTGCCAAAGAACAATGGAATACTTCTTTTTATCTAGGATCTTCAGCCATTCAATGAAGTAACAATTAGAAATGTGGACATGAGGATGATTGTTGATGCTTTTGCTAAAGAATTCGGAGGATATGCTATATGTTCAATGGCAGATCTCTATTCTAGATATAATAAGTTACAAATGGTTATTGAAAGTGGAGATATGATTATAATAGAAATGCCTCTTGGATTGGTTTCCATGTGAAGATTATCTCAAGGTACCAGCAAAAATAGATAAAGAAATTACTAAAGATGATGTCTGATGTGGAAATTTTGTGAAGCTCACATTATTGATTTTGAAAAGATCTTTCAAAGATTTATTGAAGTGGGATTGAATTTTTCTACTGAGAAATCAACTTCTGGGGTGAACGCAGTGCTCGTAGTTGGATATCAATGTGGCTTTTATGGCAGAAAATGTTATCTCAAAAAGTAGAAGCAATTAATAAAATGGTAAATAGTTACAAAACTTTGAGTGAACTGAGATGATTTTGAGGAGAGTGTGTCTTCGACTTGAATGGATTTCGCCTTGGCCTACTCTCTTGGACTTTAATTAATTAAAAAAGGGAAGATCAAGTTCCAAGTGAATGGGAATATTTCCCATGGGACCCCCTGGAATCCCACAAAGCAGGGTTATAACTAGCGGATTAGGAGAGTGTTACAAAGGAGGTTAATAAGCCTCCCATCCCCCTCATGCAGGGCCTACTTGAGTTTAAGCTTGTTGTTCTCGAAGAGAGACAGTTTATGATGCCTAATGGGTGGGGACCTCTTACAATTCGAGATTCGTTTTCCAAGGAGGAATAAAGACTTCTCGATCGACCACTCTTTAGGGGGGTGTCCGAAATTGTAGGCACATCGCTCCCTCCAAATCTTTCAGATGGTTTCCCCTCTTATAACATTCCATAGCATTGCTGAGAAGCGGATCACCTTGCCCAAAAGCGCTTGCTTCCAGACCACTTGTTCATGCAGTCTCAAAATATTCCCAAGCGTATGCTAGAGTAGGAGAGAGTTGGGGCACATTGTTGAGAAGAAGGAGGTCAAAGGGGAGCAAAGCCTCAATGCGGGGTTGGATCAAGCCCTTGTGCATCCTCCCTATCCGGCGAGCAATATCTGCACGCTAGACACCTTGCCCTATACGATGGTCACATGGGTCTGCGCTTTGGAAGACAAAGAGGGAAAAGGGATCGTCACAGTATGGATCGTGAATGGGAAAGAAAACTACAATACTCTAAATAAAATCAAGGAATTGAAGACGCTAGATAAATTTTTTATGCTCGATGATCAAAGTCCATAAACAAATGAATACAATTTCACTGCATGACTATGGATGATACAACTCAAATAATAAAATGTTTCACTACAAATTGGATAATAAAAACTCTGCCCACAATGCGGATGAGGTAATGGAAGCAGAAAATGATCGTCTCGGCCATAGAGCGGGAATGACGTTTCTTCACTCTTTTCTTCACTTTGGTCTTCAGTCTTAGCTAATGTCATGAGTGGTATTCGAAAATCAATAATGGGGTTCTCTTCACTTCTCTTCAACACCTCCTCTTCATTTCAAATAATATCTGAGAGAAAAATCCCATCAGGGGAAAAATTATTGTTAGTACATTTCAAATGCAAATAGATAAAAACCACTTATAAAAAATAATCCCTTACTTTGCATATTTACTCATGAGTTGCACATATCAAGTTTACTTTATGGATAATATTTACATAATTCCAATAGCAATGGTCACCTCCATCTTTTAGGAAAACTATGTTAATACTTTGTGTGGTACATTATCTTAAAATCGGAGCTCGAAATGGAAGGCCAAAGATACATAATGTTCTCATAAGTAAATTTTGTCATTCGCAAAAATCTTAGAGTTGAACAATACTCTAATGATTCATTCCAACGTGATAGCGTTTGATATGACCATATTTTAAAAGAGTGATGCAAAAAGCTCTTTAAAATCTTCATTTATTTAGGTTCAATTTCAACATATCTACTCTTTGGTTAGTTTTCATAGATTCTCAGATTTTTACGTATGTTGTAAGAAAATAAGAGCACAATGGAATAGACCTATAGACATAGTTGAGAGAAAAACGCAGACAAAGATAGATGCAGACTGAGAGATAGAGAGCTCAAATAATTAGATTGCTGAGCCTAATGTAGTTACAATGATGGTGCCGCCCACCTATGTGCTCCCAATGTGGAGCTTAGATGGCAATCTAGACAAACTCTAGATGAAGGGCTTACTAGTGCGCAAATGCTATGTAAAGCTCAACGTAGGCCGTGCTTATATAGCTTTTACAAGGCACTTTTGGATAGGTAAACGTAGTCGCGAGATACAAAATAGTCAAAAAATATACGGTGCGATGCCACAAGGCCTTTATTTTCACATTAAATGGCAACCCAATGGCTTGGAAGTTTATGCCATACATAATCTAATGGCTAGGCTCATAAAGATCATCTACAACCATCAATGGTCACACATAGACCTCATCTAACTTGGAAGTTAGGGTTCTACAAATGTCCAGGCTCTCATAATGACTTCTACTCATAATGGGGGCCTTATAAGATAGAGCACCATGGATCATTTCTCGTCACATGAGGGTGGAGTATTGAGCATATCTAACACCTCCCGCATTGTCCACCCTACGATGAACTACCTCCTTGGTCCAATCCCAAGCTTTGGAGAGTGTCGAAGAAGTTGCTCTCTCCCAAGAGCCTTGGTGAAGATGTCTACTCCATTTTCTTCAGTAGGAAAATAGCGTATCTTGAGGATCCCCTTCTCAACCAACTCATGCACATATTGATACTAGATTTCTATGTGCTTGGTACATGCATGGAAGACAGGATTTTTGGCCATGGCCATGCAACTTTGGTTGTCACACTTCAACTCTATAGCCTCATGTCCTTGTATTCCTATGTGCCATAGGATCCTCCTGAACCATACTCCTTCACATGCTACAATGCATGCAGCTTTGTACTCAATTTCAGTAGAAGATAATACTACAATTGGTTGCTTCTTACTAATCCAAGAGAAAATCCTTGACCCTAAAGAAAGGAAATATCCAAGAACTGATTTTTTGGTATCAATATCCCCTCCCCAATCTGAATCACAATATCCGACTAGAGTGATTCTTCTTCATAAAGAATACCATAATCTTTGGTTCCTTTATACTCAAGTGTGCAACCATACCCCTGCAATGCATCTCCTTCAGTATAGGGTATCCAATGTGGCGGAATCTCTAATGCCATAGCTTACTTGTGCCCACGTTTGTAGTGGCTGTAGGAGCACACAACTCATACAAGTTGTTCCTCCTTATGCCAGTCCAACAATGTTGTTGTTACCATCCATAATCTTAGCTCCTGTCTTACTGAAAGATACTTGATGACCTTGATCAGTTATAGAAGCTACCAAAATTAGATTTCATTTTATTTGTGGAACATACAACACATTTGAAAGCTTTCTAATATCACCATTGGAGTTAATGAAAGAAATTGTACCTTCACCCTCTACAGGAAATGCTGCATTGTTCCCTACCTTTATTGTGATGGGTTCATATAGAGACTGTAAGGAGCTGTAAAGGTCTTATCTACTCATCATGTGACGAGATGCACCACTGTCCAAGACCCCTGAGTCATCTATTTCTGAATCTTCCGCTGAGGAGCACACCTCCTCTATCGTAATAAATAACTCAAGCTCTGTTTCTGCTCTGTTGGCAGACTCCTTGCCTTTGCCACCTTTGGAAGAGATACTCTTCTCTTTTGCCTTCTTGATGCGACAGTCTTGGATTCTCTGTCCTTTCTTCTTGCAGTGGTAACACTCTCCCTTGAATTTCTTTTTGTCGTTCTTCTTTTTGTCTCCATCTTTTAAAGAGTTTGTTTTGCCTCATTTGGCGTTTGCTATGAATGAAACATTTACTTTGCTACCACTACTCCTTGCCTTGAGCCGTAGCTCCTCCTCCATGAGTAAGGCACTAAATTCTTTAAAAGTTAGTGGTTGAAGTGTGATTTGAGTGTTAAGAGTAGTTACCAAACCATCAAACTTAGGTGGATAGATTCGAAGACAATGCCGAGCTAGCTCCTCACTTGACTTTTGAACACCTACTCCCACCATTTGATCTCATAGATTCTTTATGTGAGTGATAAACACCTCTAGAGTCTCCCCATTAGCAAACCGTTCTGCTGCAAGTTCATTCTCCAAGTTTTGAATCTGTGTATGATTACGAGTTCATATTGATTTCTCAATATGTTCCATGCTTCACATGCCTTCATAGTATGCTGAATCAGAGTCAAAACACTATCAAAAGTACTTGTAACTAGAACATAGAGTGCATCTACATTTCTACATTTCCAAGTATGTAAGAGATCAGCATCAGGAGGAATCATTCGACGAGGATTATTTGGATCAGGTCTTTCTTAGGGTTCATGATAAGTCCCAAGAACAGTCTCCAAAAGCTCATACAAATCAAGAATAGAAGTGATTTTAAACTTCCATAGGGTGTAGTTCGTACCATCAAGTTTACCTTCAGTGAAGGTTGGTGGCCGTATCCGCAATGTTGGGATGATCGGCATCATTGGTGCTCTTGCTTGTGCGCCACCTACTCTTGTTGATGAACCACCTTGACTCCCACTCGTAGATGATGATGCACCGCTTGACATATTCTCTCTTTTGTTGTTTAGACCTCCACAACCTGTGCGTTTTTGCTTCTACACCACTTAGAGACTCCTGAGCTTTGATAGCATGTAAGAAAATAAGAGCACAACAGAATAGAGCTATGGAGAGATTTGAGAGAAAATTGTAGAAATAGACAGATGTAGACTAAGAGATAGAGAACTCAAATTCTGAGATTGTCGCGCATAAGGTAGTTACAATGATGATGCTACCCACCTGTGGGCTCCCAATGTGGAGCTTAGATGGAAATCTAGACATACTCTAGATGAAGGGCTTACTAGTGCACAAATGCTATGTAAAGCTCAACCTGGTCCATGCTTATATAGCTTTTACAAGGCGATTCGGTATAGATAATTGTAGTCAGGAGATACAAAATAGTCGATAAAATATATGATGCGATAATATCTCCATGACTAGAAGACCTATCGTCTCGGCCCTACGGGCTGGGGGGATAGGCCCCTGGACCTTGTAGAAGGGGGCAAGCCCCCCTCTGCACTGCCCCCATTAATGTTCTATGGGGAAACTATGCAATGCCATAGGGCCTTTATTTTCACCTCAAATGGCAAGCCAATGGCCTCGAAGTTTATGCCTCACCGAACCTAACATCTAGGCTCACAAAGATCATCTACAACCATCAATGGTCACACATAGACCTCATCTATCTTGGAAGTTAGGGTTCCACAAATGTCCGGGCTCTCATAATGGCTTCTCCTCATAATGAGGGCCTTACAACTTAGAGCAAGATGGATCATTTGTAGTCACATGAGGGTGGAGTATTCAGCATATCTAACATATGTCACACCTCAGATGATGACCAATCATAATCAACATAGATAACCATGTGAGGTACATATATATCACATCCATTTTGATTGCAAGGTGTGAAAGGGTTTCTATGCAATCCATCGGTTATATTCAACGCATGATTGAAATCAAAGTCACATATCTAACAACCATTTTTTAGTGTTGGTTCAGAGATCCATCTGACTTTATTAATGAAACTCAATCTTGCAAAAACTAGCCCCATAGGACCTCCAACTTCCATCATCTGAAAATCTTCATGTTTCTAGAAGCATCGTCAATGCCCTTCTATGTGTGTGATTACCATGTCCAATAGCAATCTCTCTCCATCTCTCTCTCTCTCTCTCTTAGGCTTTAACTACCGACATAAAGTCTTTTGCACACATCTCCTTTGATCTATGACTCAACATCATAATTTCTCTATGTCTCTCTCTTCAGCCACCTCCAATAGTTGCTCTTCATTGATCTCCTATAGCCGGGGTTGCTCTTGAGCACCACCTTTTGCTTTGCTCAAGCCTCTTGTCTCTTTCTCTCTTAGACCACCATATCTAAGCCTCCCATGGAGCAATATCTCTCTCTCTCTCTGTGTATATACATATATATATATATATATATATATATATATATATATATATATATATATATATATATATATATATATATATATATATATATATATATGTATGTATGTATGCGTGCGTGTGTATGTGTGTGTGCCTATAGCTCTCTCGTTGATTTTTATCTACACCATTGCCGTGCCTCTCTTGTGCATCCTTTTAACTCTCCCTTTGTCATCCATAACATTCTAAGATTCTGCAGCATGATTTGTACAAGTAAATCTAGCAAAACCAAAACCTTTAGATCTCCCTGAATTAGGATAAAAAACCACCTTGGCTTCAACCATTTCCCTGAATTCAAGGATATTATGTGTCAAGCCATTTTCATCCATTCGACATACCAAAGTTCCGACAAAAAGCTTCGTGGATGCTAGAAAGCATATAAATCGAGCTCTCCCAAAAGAGGGGAGAGAAATGGATGATGAAGGAGTGTTCATGACCCTATCTGTCGGAAAGACATGGCTACTGTCAAGCCTACTTTGTGATTAATGATCCTACTCCTTCTCATCTCTCTCTCACCATGCCCTCACACTTCTTCCCTATGCAATCTATAACTCCAATCCAGCTCTCTTTGTCTAAACACAATAGAGCCCTAAATCCTTCATTTCCTTGTGCATATAGGAGCTCAAAGTCCTCTGCCCATGCTATTTCTCAAGCCCCCCTTCTCTCTTAGTATAATTGACATCAGTCATGAGTGTTCTCTGTTACTCTCACAAGGGATATAACACATTTACAATCTACATCTACACACGCATGTGCTATGACACACATTTATAGTTTCGTAATACACAAATAGATGAAGGCTCACTCTATTTTAGTCTGTCTCTCAGTCATAGTTCAAATCCACAAGTCAAATTTCTTGGCAATATGTTCTGTGTGCAGGTGCGATAACCAAAATCTTTTTGACTCTCTACTATCATTTGGCACCTCATTATTGTTGCATGACTTTTCCTAGAACATTGAGCCATAGTGAAAGTACTCATGAATTTCCATATTCAATAGATATCAATATGAATTATATACCAAAAGATCTATTGATGACCCTTTTCCTTTCTGATTGACATTCTTAAATAGAAGAAATCACTCTCTCTCTTGTCACATGGGTGTAGCACTACCTCTTGCCAAACCAAGCACCATGGAGCAGCCACAACCTATCTGAAAACCTTGAGAAACTCATTTGTGAAGCCATCAGTACCTAGGCTTTTCCCATTTGGAAGCGTATCGATACCTTTGATAACCTCATTATCTTAAATGGGTGCATAAAGGAGAGACTTCATATTATGCAATATTCTTGCGGGAGAGGCTCTCAAGATGGTTTCCATGCAATCCCACCTATGGGGAGAAAGGGGTGTTGAAACTGCTAGGAGTTGATTAAAGTGGTCCACAATAATAGCATTATTTTCTTCTTACATTTTTCATTCAATCCCATTACTACCTATCAAAAAGGAAATAGAGTCTCTTGTTTGCTTCCTCTTGAGGATGCCACACATCTCTTTACTTCGTTTGTCTGCCTTACCCGCCCACCAATCTTTAAAGTATACTTGTAGGTTTTGTTTTGAATTTCTTCCTTGTATCTCAAAATGCCTCAAATTTTTCATACTTCCATCTACTATTGGTAGTCCCCTGTATTCACTTCCTTCGCAAGGCACCAGAGCCCTTGATAGAGCTTCTCTCTCTAACTCTACCAAACATTGTCAAGTATCTTGTGAGCCCTTACCAGAACTTGACAAGTCTTCTCAATTACAACCCTCCAACTTTTTGCTAGTGATGCACCATTGGCAAACATCGAGTTCCAAACTAAGGTAATTTCTTGATGGATAGAGGGTAGGGAGAAAGACATCAGGCAAGCATGAAACCAAGGTGCTTTCCTAAGTTTGGTAATTGGTTTGGAAGTGAGAATCAAAGGGTAGTGGTTCGATATGGCAAGGTCAATGTGTTGAGAGATGGCCAGTTGGCCCCACTAATGGATAATGTTCTACCAAATATAGCTTCTATCAAGTCTTTCCTTCCTCAAGTGATCCCCAGATTGGAGGTTCAACCAAGAGACGCCATTGATATCTTTAATCTCCACTAGATCCATGTGGAGCTTGATTTTGTCCTAGATATCTTTTGCCTCACTATCAATGGTACGTTCCCTATTGTCCCACCGATCCGAAAGGTCTTCCACCATGTTGAAGTCCATGCAAAGCATCAGTTTTGGGATAGTGAGTCAAAAGAGACCCATGTGTCAATTCTCTCTGACTCCATATTTGGGGCATACATGGAGACCACATTTAGCTCGAAAGGGCCTCCAAATGAGGTAGCAACCTAGTGATGTTTCTGATCCTCATATGAGTTGACAAGTCTACCAAACCAAAAGTTATTTATTCCCATGGCTGTACCAGCGGCCCCTTTGGGGTGCAAAGTGGTAACCTAGACATGAGTCGAGGAGATGCGTTTGAGTCATTTTTGAAGTTCCTCTCCATTTATTTTAATCTCTTGAATATAGATGAAATCTGGGTTTAGCCTATTGACAAAAGAGAAGTTGAAGGCATCAGGAAGTAAGGACAAAATTTACTTCAAAAAATAATATCCATTGAGGCAAAAAAAGATTCAAAATGGTGACTAGGTTCTGTTCTATAATAGTTCATATGACATATAATATGAGTTGAGGAGAAAATGTCTAAAAAGCTGGTTTGATCCTTATATTGTGCATTATGTGAATGACTATAATACTTTTTTTTTAATTAGATAAGATTTTGCTCAAGGTGCCTTTTGTAGTTAAGCATGTGAAGCTATTTAAAATGAAAGATGGTGAGGAGGACTATGAAATGCCAGAAAGATTGATGAATCCACCAACTGAAGGCCCGAACCAAGACGTCCATGATTACCATGAATGTGAAAGAAGGGAGTAATGATAATTATATCATTTTTGAAATGTATCGAACATTTTCTTGTTTTCATGTGCATATTGATTTAATAAAGTTTTAATTGAGTTTCGAGATAGGTTTGTGAAGATCTCAAAAGTTGAAAGTCAAGAGAAGTACTTGTCTACTTAGCTTCTTTTTTATGCGAATACATCATTAAGAATGGTAATTATGAGTTTTTTTAAAGTGGAATGATGTTTGCAAGAATATGAATATGAATATAAAGAAGAAAAATCTTGAAGAAACTTGAGTTTTTATCAGGTGGAAATTATGAAAGGCCAATTTTCCAATTTTGCACAGCGATGTTTCGTTTCTTTTCTTTGCAAATTAAGTATGCATACTTTTACTACAAGATGCACATTTCTTTACACCAATGAAAGAAAAACAATGTACATATTCCTTTGCCTATATAAGACAACATGAAACATGATTGATTTGTCAGCGTTAAGGCTTGCTAAGAGAAACCATTTTTTTTTTCAATGTTTGCACTATGAGAGAATTCTTTGGATACCCTAAAAGAGCATAATAGGGCCACCTTCAAGTCCATGGATGAGACATTAAGCATCCTTCAAAAAACTTGCAAGATTAATCGCACATGAGAGCGAGTAGGGATAAATATAATTTCATTGAGTTGTATGTGAGATTAGAGCGCAAGCATCATCACCAAACCCTCGATTTCTTTCATTTTTTTATCATGAAGCTCATGTTTTCACTTAAAAGTATGCATCGTAGTAGGGCCAATTACAAAGCCGTGTATAGGTGCGTTTGGTTTTCTTTTGCCATGCACATGCTTTAATGCTCAGAAAGTTTTTTTATCTTCAAATTTGGTGAATGTGTTGATGCTTCTGGATGAAGCATGTGGGGGTGGTTGTCATGCTGATTCACATGAACACCATCATTGTTCCAAGTCATATAAATACCCATATGTTGTGTCTATCCTTCGAGGTAGTGCTCGGTTGCGAAGAGTGCGGGTATGACAAATGTTGTGATATATACTTGATGTTAATGCTGAAATCATCTCTGCGTATGGTCCAAGGTTTCATTTCTTTGATTACCAAACAAGTGAAGACGTTTTTTGCTGTATGTATTATAAAATAAAATTGCATAGAGACTTCGTAGAAGTGACCAAGTGTTGGAAGCCTTAATACACGAAGTATGAGGACAGCACGTATGGCGACAGATACGAAATCTTGAGTTGAATTAACAATTTAGAAGAAACGGAGAAAAGATTTAACTTTATCCGTCACAACAAAATTTTTTTGTGAACCAAAAAGTAGAAAAAAATAAACGTCTTTGATCATGTGGTTGGTTTTGCGTTCCTTGCACTCTAGAATCAAAATGCAAATTCCATACTTAGTGTTCAACGACTCAATTTACTAGAGAATCAATATATGGAACTTTGATCTTTGGCAAAAACAACAATAGATGAGATTTCATTGGTTCTTCCCCATAACAAAACTAGATAATATATTGACAAACGTTAGGACCTGAAGTGAAGTGTGTAAAGTATACGGGAAAGGAAATTATATGGCATGGTGTAGTCTGTTTGCTGTATGAGAAAACAAGAACTCCAAAACAAATGTAAGATAGAGAAGTTGTGTCACGGGATGATTTTTTTTTCAATCTAGAGCTCTGATGAGTTTTTACGTTTTTTTTCTTGAAAATAAGTTCAGAAATAACCTACTCTTATATTGTTTAATTAATAGAAAGAACAATTGTTGGTGCAAGGCAATCAACAATTGAAGTTTTGAATGAAGTTTTGAAGTCAAGGATTGAAGTAAAGATCAAGTCATGAAGCATGAAGAAAGTATATGTTCAGAGAATGAAGATATGTATACATATGTACATTAACTCAGAGTTAGCTCAATTATACTTTTGTATATTTATGAGCTTGTACATATTTGCCTATATATACAAGGAAAAAATGTCCCGAAAAATATGAGAGAGCATGTGAATAGAGAAATTAGAAGTTGTATGAGCCATTAGACACTTTAGAAGTGTGTAAGATCTCTCTCATCACTCAGATGTAACGTTTTCCAAAAGTGAAGAAAAGTTGCGCTCGATATTTATGAGAGTTCTCCTTCTCTCTTGAATCTTTTGTGAAATACTTTTGTACAAGTCTAAGTCTATAGTTGATTGACCTCTCTACAAATTTTCAGGTTCTAAATGTGATCACGCTAAGAGAATTGAGTGTAGGAACATTTACATGTGTAAATGTAAAGAAGAGAAGTTGTAGGAGGCGCAAAATTTGATGCTAATGTTTTGGTTAGTTCTCCTTCGACAGTGTACATTTTTGAGCAAGCAAGCACTCATTCTTTTGGTTGGAAGGTAAGCTGCCTATGGCTAAAAGCATTTGATTAAAAGGGTTCTAGTTTGGGAGAACCAAGCTTTAGAAGTTATAGGTGTCAAAGTCGACTATAAATAACTATAGTTTTAGACATAGGTGACTTGTTAAGATCATTTCTCAAGATCTATTGAGTCTTTTGGAATGATTTAACTTGGAGAAGGTGCGCAAACTATAGGCAACAGCTTGTGCAAAGTTTCATAAAAAAATTTACACATTTGATAACTCAATGAGTGAGTTATGTGCAACAGACTTTCTATGTAGTCACGTTCTTCACAGTTTGTTCAAGATTTTGGAAATTGAGTATTGATCCTCCAAATTGCTGAAGGTTTTACGTTATTCTTGATATAGAGGTGCTCTAACTTCAAGAATAACTTGTTATTTTGGAGATTAACACTCTCCATCAGTGGTATCAGAGCAGGAAGCATCAAAATTAAAGAAAGGAGGACCCCGACTGCTGTAGTTATAAAGAATTCAACATTTTAAGATACAAAGGGTGAAAGCTTGAAAGCAAAGCTTGAAAAGGAGGGAAGAAGATATCAAGGAAGACAAAAGGAACTTCATTCAAAGCAAAGGTAACTTTATTCCTCATAAAGGTTGAAGGATTTAATACACGGTGTGAAGAAAGGATGGGAAATTCTCTTCAGATAGAGAAATTGGATAGAGAGAACTATCCAGCATGGTCAATGAGGATGGAAGCTCATCTTATGAGCAAAGACTTGATAGGTTATATTATAGGTGAAGAGGAAAAGCCTCAGTTTAGAGATCCTAGTGTTCCAACTAGGGATGAATTGTTAGATTTGAAGACTTTGATGAAGAGAGATGCTCAATCTAGGAGCATTATCTATATGGGAGTTAGTGACTACTTGCTACCTCACATTAGAGGTCTTGAAAGTGCAAGTGATATATGGAATGCTTTGGAGGAGCATTTCCAAAACACCACAAAGTCAAGGAAGGCATCCTTGTGGGCAGAGTTTACCACATTCAAGAAGAAGGCCTCTCAATCCATCTCAGATTATGTAACAAGGATGAAGGACATTGCAAATGCATTAAGAGCAGTTGATGAAGATATTGAGGAGGATAAATTGGTAAGGCAAATCCTCACAGGTTTGAGAGGTGATGAAAAATGGAAACCATTCATTTTGTCTACTGAATTATCACTAGATCATTTTACTCCTGAGTTAAATCACTTGCTAGGACATATGCTAACCTTTGAGTAGGATGTCAAAGGTGAAGGTGATAAAAGTGCAGGTCAAGCAATGTATTCAAAGGATAAGAAGAAGAATAGCAAAGGAAAGCAACAAGAAAATGAAGATGAAGGTACAACTAGCCAAGCTAACTTTCTAAGAGGAAGAGGAGGTGGCAAAGGTAGAGGAAGAGGCACAAGTAATAAAGATGGAGTCAAAGCTTGTTGGATTTGTGGTAAGACAAATCACTTAGCTCATGATTGTTGGCATAATACTCAGAATAATGGTGGATATAATCAAAACTTTAATTCAAGAGGAAGAGGTGGCAGAAATCAAAGAGGTAATTTCAGAGGTAGAGGTTACTTTGGAAGAAATGCAGGTAGAGGATTCCAAAGTCAATAATACAACAATACCTAGTATAATTATGCTTCAGATCAGAAGGAGGATTCAACATTGATAATGAATGCAACTTGTGAAAGGCAAAGTGAAGACCAAAGAGTCTAGATTGACTCAGGGTGTAGCAATCACCTAAGTGGCAACATAACTTTGATGACTGATTTGGAGAATAAGGTAACTAATCATGTAGCTCAAACAGGTGACAATACAAAGCACAATGGGAAGTCAATTGGATCAGTGAAGGCCAAGGATGGAAGTACTCTCTTGAGTAAGGTTTTGTATGTTCCTACAATTCCAAAGAATCTGGTAAGTGTAGAACAAATTGTTGAAAAAGGTTATGAAGTTAGGTTCACTAATGAAGGAGTTTTTGTGGAAGAACCTAGCAATGGGTATAAACAAATTGTTTCAGGGAAGAAAGAAGGAAGATTGTTCACATTGAAGATTCAAGGTAATATTGGTCATGCTTTGTTCACCTATGGAGGACATAAGATCTCTATGTTAGATCTTTGTCACAAAACGCTTGGACATTTCAATGAAAGAGGTATTAAAGATATGGTTAACAATGGTTAAGTGCTTGGATTGCCTAATGTTGCAGGTCAACATATGACATACAGATGTGAGGCATGTCAATTAGGTAAGGCTCATAAGCAATCTTATTCCAAGCATGGTTTTATGTATTCAGAGAAGCTTGAATTGGTACACACATATGTGTGGGGACCATCAAAGGATTTCAGCATCAATGGTTCAAGGTATTATGTGATTTATGTTGATGATGCTACCAAATGGATCACTATCTATGTGATCAGAGATAAGTGAGAGGTATTCAATACATTCAGACATTATCATGTGTATGCAGAGAGAATTACAAGTCAAAAATTGGAGAGACTAAGGTTAGATGGAGGGGGAGAGTATTTCTCTAATGAGTTTAGTGAGTACTTGTGGAAGGCAGATATAAAAAGGGAAATTACTTACAGGTACTCTCCTCAACAAGATGGTGTAGCAGAAAGGAGGAATAGAACTCCTGTTGAGTTTGCAAGATCCATGATGAAGGAGAAAAATTGCCCAAATTATTTATGGGCTGAGGTTGTAAATACAACGACATATTTGGTTAATAGATTACCATGTAAAGCTTTGGAGGGTATGACACCATATGAGGCATGGTGGGGTAAAAGACCTACCCTAGATCATTGCAAAGTATTTGGATGTTTGGCATATGCATATGTGCCATCTCAATTAAGGCACAAATTGGAACCTAAAGCTGAAAAGTATGTGTTCATTGGATATGATGATAAGCAGATGGGATATAGGTTGTGGAGTCCATCCACAAAACAATTCCTTGTATCAAAGGATGTTACATTTGATGAGCAAGGTACTTGGTATGTAGGTACAATCAATATTTATGCAGGTGATGAAGAAGTTGTGAATAAAAAAAAGGTAAATCAAAGGTTCAGATATTTGATGAAGAGGAGAATAATGAAGTACAGGTTGAAGATGAAGAAGTGCCAAGGTTTAATCTAGAATGTGATGAACCAGAAACCTCAAGGAGTGGAGAACTTAGAAGGTCATCTAGACACAAATGGCAACCTACAAGGTATAGTTATGACACTTCTTTTTTAGCTACCAAAGATTATGCTTATATGATAAAGGCAGATGAAGACCCTTCTACATATGAAGAGGCAAAAGGTAAGGAAAATTGGGAGAAAGCTATGCAGGAAGAGTATGATGCATTGATGGAGAATCAAACATGGGATTTGGTTTCTAAGCCAAATAGTCAGAAGATCATTGGATGCAAATGGGTCTACAAGACAAAGAGATTTGCAGATGGAAATGTGTGTAGATATAAAGCTAGACTTGTTGTGAAAGGTTTTGCTCAGACATATGGTATAGATTATGATGAGACCTATAGTCCTATGTCAAAGATGACAACCATCAGGACACTCATAGCTATTGCTGCATGTAAAGGTTGGAAATTATGGCAATTACATGTGAAGAATGCTTTTATAAATGGTTACATTTCAGATTATGTTTTCATGGAGCAACCACAAGGATTCAGAAATGAAAGGTATCCAGATCATGTATGTAAGCTCAAGAGAGCTTTTTATTGTTTGAAGCAGGCCCCAAGGGCATGGAATTATAGACTTGTGAAGTCCTTGAAAGAACTTGGTTTCCAAGTATCTAAAGTAGATCGTAGCTTGCTTGTTAAAGCAAGTGATGATGGGTTCATTTACATGTGCATATACGTTGATGATATAATTCTTACAGGTACAGATGAGAAAGGCATTCAAAGCCTAAAGAAGCAAATGGAGAAAGAGTTCAAGATTAGTGACTTGGGAGACTTGTCATATTTTGTGGGCATGGAGATTTCATACACTCAACATGGAGTGTATGTAACTCAAGAAACAGGTGAATCAAAAATTGAGCAGATATGGAGGAGAAGAGTTCAAGGACATGAAGCTATATCAAAGTTTGGTTGATATTCTGATCTATGCTACATTAATTAGGCTTGATTTGTCATATGCAGTTGGAGTATTGTCTCAATTCATGCATTGTCCTAGGAAAGAACATTGGGTTGCAGAACAAAGAGTGTTGAGGTACATTAAGGGTACACTCAGAGAAGGTTTGTATTATGGTTTTACATCAGATACAAACATCAAGATTTATAGTGATACAGATTGGGCAGGTAATCCTGATGATAGGAGATCAACTTATGGATACTTGTGTTATGTGGGAGATAAGTTAATTTCATGGTGTTCAAAGAAGCAACACACAATTGCTTTATCATCTATAGAGGCTGAATACAAAGGTATGGTTAAAGATGCAAAGGAAGTGATATGTCTTAAGACTCTTATGAAGAGTTTTGACATCATCCAGAGTACACCCACTATTCATGGAGATAATATGAGTGCATTGTATTTAGCTGCTAATCCTGTTTTTCATGCCAGGACTAAACACATTGAGATTCAGTATCATTTTCTAAGAGAGAAAGTAATGGATAAAGAGATTGAAGTTATACATACTTCAACAAAAGATGAGATAGCTGATATGCTAACCAAAAGCTTGGATGGACCAAAGCTACAAAGATTCAAAGACATGGGAGGTATAAAGAAGAAAGAGAAAACCTCAATTGATGATGGAGGGGGAGCTGTTGGTGCAAGGCAATCAACAAGTGCAGTTTTGAATGAAGTTTTGAAGTCAAGGATTGGAGAAAAGATCAAGTCATGAAGCATGAAGAAAGCATATGTTCAGAGAATGAAGATATGTATACATATGTACATTAACTTCGATTTAGCTCACTTATACTCTTGTATATTTATGAACTTGTACATATTTGCCTATATATACAAGGAAAAAATGTTGGGGAAAATATGAGAGAGCATGTGAATAGAGAAATGAGAAGTTGTATGAGCCATTAGACACTTTAGAAGTGTGTAAGATCTCTCTCATCACTCAGATGTAAAGTTTTCGAGAAATGAAGAAAAGTTGCACCCGATATTTTTGAGAGTTCTCCTTCTGTGTTGAATCTTTTGTGAAATCCTTTTGTACAAGTCTAAGTCTATAGTCGGTTGACCTCTGTACAAATTTTCAGCTCTAATTGTGATTATGCTGAGAGAATTGAGTGTAGGAACATTTACATGTGTAATTATAAAGAAGAGAAGTTGCAGGAGGTGCAAAAAGTGATGCTAATGTTTTGGTCAGTTCTCCTTCCATAATGTAAAGTTTTGAGCAAGCAAGCACTCATTCTTTAACTTGGAAGGTAAGCTACCTATGGCTAAAAGCATTTGATTAAACGGGTTCTACTTTGGGAGAACCAAGCTTTAGAAGTTGCAGGTCTCAAAGTCGACTATAAATAACTACAGTTTTAGACATAGGTGACTTGTTAAGATCATTTCGCAAGATCTACTGAGTCTTTTGGAATGATTTAACTTGGACAAGGTGTGCAAACTATACACGACACCTTATGCAAAGTTTTATAAAAAACTTTACACATTTGATAAGTCAATGAGTATGTGCAGTGGACTTTCTGTGTAGTCACCTTCTTCATAGCTTGTTCAAGATTTTGGAAATTGAGTATTGATCCTCCGAATTGGTGAAGCTTTTAAGTTATTCTTGATATAGAGCTGCTCTAACTTCAAGAATAACTTGTTCTTTTGGATATTAACACTCTCCATCAACAATTATACATTCACAATTGTGCAAGTGAATAGTCCTATCACCCATGGGACCCCCTGAATCTCACAAAGAAGGAGTTGCTTAAAGCTTGCTAGAAAACATTAGAAAGAACGTTGATAACCTTTTCATACCCTTCATAGGGGATCCACTTCTTCGTTGATTATGAGTGTAATACGTATCTCGTATGGAAAAGTCTTATTTGCACATATAAACTATTTAAGGATAAATGAAACAACCAAGCTTCAAATGATTTCATTCTCCCAAAAAAAATAGAAAATGTACGCAGACCTCAAAAAAGGGAATACAAATAACCCAAGACCTCTAGAAAAGAAAATGTAGATAGTTGCATGAGAATGCCCTTGTTTGTGGCAGTTTGTTGCCCAAAGTGCCAAAAGAATGAGGGAAAACCTTTTTGACATCCTTGGCTCAGGTTTTGGAAGATTTTGTTTTTGACATGCACAATGAGTTGACTACATCGTCTGACTCTATGGCTTGTGAAGACCCAAACTTCCAAGATCGAACCGACTTGTCTATTCCTTGTGAGATAAAAATAACAAAAAATGCGATTAAAACACTTCTTCCATTAAAACAAAAATGCGATTTGTCCTATCACAATTAGGTGGTTTCTCGTTAATTTCTTAGCATTTCAACACACATACACCAAATATCTAGTGTATAGCTTGAGATCCCCATGACAGCGTGATGGTCATGACACTAAGTCTTCTATCTTAAGGAAATATGAAAAAATGATTGTTCTCAATTCTAATGATAGAAAAGTATTTGTGAAATCAATGTTTGGTCATAATACAAAGGAGTTTGAATCACAAATCTATGTCGGTAAATGATAACATAATTGGTCACATGCAAATAGGTCGACTGACAAAATTAAGTCTATGTTTTCATCTGAAAATGATAACCACTTCTATTTTATGTTAGATTCTTATGCACCTAACCAAAAAATTTATTCCAATAAATATCAAGTTGTAATTAATAATCAAGATAATGTTGAATTTCTTGGATCTGTGGAACATGATGATGAAGAAAATGATCAATAGCTTTATGATAACTTGAGCAACGTGAATGATTTGAATCAATTATTCAAATTCAAAGAGATCTTCATACAGACATTTATAACTTCTCTAAATAGGATTAGAGACATTCCATGATTTCGTCAATTAAAGGTGGCAAGAAAGTGTAACCTATCATGATCTCCTCCATTGCGGATGCAGGGGTGTGGGACTCGTCGTGATTCCTACCATAGTGTCAAGTGTGGGGCTATGCACCTTGAGATGCCTCACTTGGCTTCTGATGAAAATAAGAAATCTTTTCGGACATTCAATTATGATATATCTAGTATTTTTCCGTAAGAATATAAAATTTTAAAACTGCTTGGTTGTTGGTTTGTATGTGAAATGCATTTGTTTTCCATGAGAGCATAAAACTGACAAAGATATTTTCATGTTCGATATGTTTGTCTAAATTATTTTTTGAATGTACAATTTTGTCCCGATCATCTCATGTGATTGATGATAGCCTTTGCCCAAAAATGCAACAAAACAGCCATTGATCGAGGGAAACCTTTCAATAATCTAGAGCTTAGTCTTTTAAGGATGCACGGAAAGTAGAAAAATACATCTTGTTTTATAGCTTGAATATAATTACACCAAAGTTTGAATATAATTTTAGTGTTATCTCTAGATTCCATTATTGACAACGTGAAAGAAGAGACAAAAATCGTTACTTCTAGGATTATTTTTTTAGTACATCAAACATATGGTATTGTTCAATCCTTCAAATAAGTCCAGCCATAAAATATTTTATGTGTTTTTTGTCGTTAAGAAATTTCAACTTTCATAATCATATAGTCATATAGACGGGCAATAATTGATGGCCAAAGGAAAAAATGATGGCGATCAATTTGTCTTTTTGTTTGCTGGCGCAATTATGCTATAGTCCGATTCTAGTTCAACGCAGTCTGACTCATAGATAACTTTCTGGTGATTTGATTTTTTTCACAATGAAATGAAATGCTCCAACTCTGTAATTAAATTGATGATTTTCTTGTATTGATTGGAGAAGATCTCTCTAAATTGAGTTCTAGCCTTCATTTTGAGCAATATCCTCTGAAGTAATCTTTTAGAAATTCTTATCAAGTTATTTCCATCAGCAACTTCGTTGTGTCGTACCGTTAGCTTCTCTATGGTAGAAAGGATTTTCCACCTTTTAACGATATTTCCCTGAGAGGACTTGGTAGAGTCCTTGCGGCTTTCCAATGATGCTAAGCATTTCATTCTCGACTGCCAAGCAATTGCATTGCATCCATAGAGACCTAGGGCATTTACTGATGTGGCATATACAGCAAGTAGATTAGACATCAAAACCAAAGAACATGCAAGTGCGGTAATCGATAAATGGGTGATAGAAGCATTTATGAAGGGATTTTATGTCTTTCAAGGGACATATCTCCAAGGCTTGCATGATGGAAAATTCATAAGTATGAAGTAGACTTCGCTACAATTAGATAGTCAATTAACACCCCACAAAGACTCTCAAAGTCGAAACTGTAATTCAGGAAGATATGGTTTTTTGCTATGCAAACAATGAACACACCCTTATGAATCATGGTTGAAAGCAAGTAATAAATGTATATTTCTCTGTGTATATATATGTATGTGTATGCATGTATATACACACACACACACACATATATATATATATATATATATATATATATATATATATATATATATATATATATATATATATATATATATATATATATATATATATGAAGGGGCAAGCTTGTTCTTAAAGAAAATTTCCGAATTATGCTCATGTATTCCCAGACGGATTCAAGCATTTAAAACATTTGAGCCATTTAAGAAACCATTTTCTGTACTATGTCTCACCAAGGTTCAAAGTATATTCAATTGTAGCTTGACTATATAAAAATGGTTTACTTACTGAAGTTCTGTATTTATCGGAATGAGTCACTCACACGATTATGCACTCCTACTAAAAAATCAGTGCTATACCCCTTCCCAATGGTGAATCAGCACTAGAGACTAAAAACCAAATTTAAACAACGTATTTGACGAGAAGCTAGTAAGCATTTGGATTAAAATGGATAGTCAACGCTGCTTCGTTCTAGTACGCATTATCTTCGTCAAATTTTGCAATGTTATAAATGAACATCTAGATGTGCATTGAGGGAATATTCTTTGAAACTCGTCCTTAATAATATCTTATTTATACATATGTAACCTAATATTATTTTAATTATCAAACCTTCATGAAAGCCATAGATATTTGTATTTGAAGTACATAAAAAATCGTAATTAAGGTAGACCCAACCCAGAAAAACCTACTTGGCCTACCTTCTACTGAAATGCGCAATCTAATTCCTAACATAAATATGGAGTGGGAAAAGCTCTTTTTTTTTTTTGAAATTGAAATATTAAAACTTGACCCACTCTCCCTTCTAGAAGAGTTCAAACAACTCAAATCTCAAGCACCACCATAGAATTTTAGTCTTACACAAAAGATTCTTGACAAATGGGCATATGTGATTGAATTTTGGGCGCAAAATTAAGATCATAATAATTCAAAAGCTGAAATTGAAATATCAATGCCATTCCCATGAAATGGAGCTGCTATTTGTTATATTTTTACGAATTTGTATCAAATATCAAAGAGATGGCTAGATTATAGGAGATGCATACCTTGGATTGATAAACGTTATTCTAGGATTTTTTTTCAACATTGTATTTCAGAGCACACAAGTGTCACATCAAAAAGATTCTGCAAAGGAAAATACCTTCTCCAAATCCTTATCAAAGGACCCCTTGGATGCTCTATAAGCAAGAATGATGCATTTAGGTACCTGTAATTAGCACTATAGTGATCATAGTGCTACCCTTGGGAAGTGGGGACGTTTTCTACAACAGAGGTACTACAACCTCTTCTTTAATGTTTCCCATATCGTTTGTATCGAGATCTTGTCATAAAAACTTTATTTTTTTTGAATACATCTCTCTCCCTTCCTTTTCTCTCTCTCATCCCTTCTATTTTCTTATAAGACATTCTCTACATTCTCCTCATTCATAAATTTGCATCACTTCCCCTTCACCTTATATCAATTAAGAAGTGAGGGTATCTTTCTCCTTGTTTTTATATCTTTGAATGTTCATTTTTCAATGCTAAGAGGAGTGTGTGGATCACCTCTCATCTAAGAGCATTCAGTGTAATAGTGAGTGTACATGTGCATTAGGGATCTCTGTGAATGCTATGATGAGAGTGCGGATCATCCATATCCTAAGAGCATATTTATTTCATATGGGTTCTAAGAAGCTACTTAGGGTCATCCATATCCTAAGAGAGCCCTTTGTGTTGTGTGTCTATGTATGGAGTGAAATTTTAAGGAGTAGAGAACGCTCCCTCTCAATCATACTCGTCTTTGCATAGGGTTCTGAGCAATGTGGAGGTGGATGTGAGGAAATTCTCTATGAATTTGCAAAACAATAACCTTAATAAGCTACATCTATGCGTTCATAGAAACTAATTACCACACTTGAGTATGAAAAGGGATAAGGGAGTGGAGCATTACATCAATAAAGAAAAGAAAAGGAGGCTGGAATCTAATAGACAATTAAAGTATAAAGGTTTAACGAAAGGAACCCTTCTTTCAAGGTATGAAAATCATTTTGATAACAAACATGATAAGAAGTCTTAGCCAAGATGGGAAGGATTGTCTTGTATCAAGACAAAGCTCAAGAACAGAAGCCATCAACTTATGGACATATCATGGAAGCTCCATAACACGAAGGTCAATGGATGGAGGTTAGATAAATAGTGATAGAGGATAGAAGAGATGAATGAAGTAAGAGACCAATCAAGGGAGAAGAAAATATCAATAGTGCTATAGGAAGATAACTCATCCTCGAACATGGAAAAGGAAGTCTTAGCCAAGATGGGAAGGATTGCCTTGTATCAAGACAAAGTTCAAGAATGGAAGCTATCAACTTATGGACATATCATGGAAGCTCCATAACAAGAAGGTGAACGGATGGAGGTCAAATAAATAGTGATAGAGGATAGAAGACATCAATAAGAAAAAGACCAATCAAGGGAGAAGGAAATATCAATAGTGCTACAGGAAGATAACTCATCCTCAAACATGGAAAACCTCTTTGAAAGCTACAAACGTCAATCTCTCTAGCCAAAGGGAGGGCAAAGTATGAGAATATATTCTGAAACTCCTTATTAGTAATAAGTTATTTATAGATATAGATCCTTATAATATTTTAATTTTGCAAACCTTCATGGAATCCGTAAATATTTGTATTTGAATGAACTAAAAGGTGAAGAGTAATGCAAGCCCCATCCCAATAAAGTACTTAGCCTACCATGCAGTGAATGGAAGAAGTAAATCCTAATATTAAAATGGGGAAGGATAAGTAATATATATATATATATATATATATATTATCCATTCTCCCTTTTAAAAGAGTCTAAACAACTCTTCAAAGACTTAAGCTGCACCATAAAGTTTTTGTTTACACAAAAGATTCCTATAAAAAATGGACATATGTGATTGAATTTTGGGACAAAAATCAAGAATATATTAATCAAAGCAATCAAATTTTGATATCAAGCCCATTGCCACGAAATTGAAGTGCTATTTATGATATATGTATGATTGTTTATCAAACTAAAAAAGATATGACCATATTGGATGAGGTGCACACCTTATAATGATAAAAAAGGTTATAGGAATTTTTCAAAGTTTTATTTCCTACCACATGATTGTTATATCTAGATGATTCTCCAAAAGAATGTCATCTCCAAGTATCTTCCCGAAATGCTTAAAAAAGGATCCCCTTATGTGCCCTCTAAGAAATCAAGTTTTGTGTAGGTACATGCTATCAACATTGTGTTGATCATAGTTCTACCTTGGGAAGTGGAGATGTCCGCTCTAGGATAGGTACTACACTCTATTTTTTTATATATCCCATATCTTTTGTATCCACATATTGGAAAAGGAGCTTTACTTACTTTTAAATCCATTTCTCTCTTCCCTTCTCTTTCTCATTTCCTATACTTTCTTATAATTCATTCTACATCCTCTCCTCATTCCCAAATAATCATAATTTCCCCACTCATTTATTTCCATTAGAAATCAAGTGTATCTTGCTCCTTGTGTTTATGTCTTTGAATGTTGATTTTTCAATGCAAACAAGATAGTGTGAATCATTTTTTTGCTAAGAGCATTGTGTAATAGTGAGTGTACATGTTCATGTGTGATTTATGTACCTGCTAAGATGGTAGTGAGCATAAGGGGTACCTTTGGAGTGTCCTTTGTTGCAGCTCCAATCATTAAATGAGCATGAATACATGAATTATATGAGGAGATTTGATCAATATATAAGTAAAGAAAGAAAGAAAAAAGGCTATGAACCTTGGACATTCAAAATAATACGTGTGAAGGGACAAACTCACACATGTAACATGTAGTTAGGAGTTGGATCTAGAATAGCTACTAGACGTTTCAAGAGTGTAGAGTTTGAGTACTAAAGGCATGCAACCAAAATTTTGTATAAGTTAGTTAAGATCATAAATCTGTAGAGTTGAGAGTCAGTTTACTCAACGTAAGTTGGAAACTCACATATAGAGATTTCGGGTATTCAGGATGATAGGTTGCAGAAAAAAATCTCTTTAATATTAGATCCTTTTATGTGGTTA
>MU262707.1:0-59432 GCA_020310875.1 Ceratopteris richardii | reverse complement strand
CTCTAAATCATAATACAACTCATTAGAGGTTTTAAAGAACACATACTAACCTCTTTAACCAATCAAAAGCATATACATGTCAAAAGTGAGGTCCAATCACATCAAGAGGTGAGCTAAATCTTCTCTAATCAACTTCTTTCCATTATGGGCATAATTGGATGCCTCCAACTCGTGGAAATCAGCCTCCTTTGATTGTGGATGATGTGGAAGGTTCAATTTGGGGCATGTTCCCACACTCTTGAGCTTGAAAAACTTTCAACAGATCAGAATATCATCAGATCAGGATTAGGGCAGAGGATGTCCCTAAGACTGCATTTAGGACTAGATATGGGCACTATGAGTTTTTGGTGATGCCTTTTGGTCTCACCAATGCTCCTGCCACTTTCATGAAACTCATGAATAGTGTTTTATGGCCTTATCTAGGACACTTTGTAGTAGACTTTTTGGATGACATTCTGATCTATAGTGCATCAGAAAAGGAGCACTTCGAACACTTAAGGAAAGTATTCCAAGTGCTAAGGGAAAATTCGCTCTTTGCTAAGGAATCAAAGTGTGAGTTTTTGCAAAACAGAGGTTAGATACCTTGGGCATATAGTCTCCGAGGATGGAATCCAGCTGGATCTTGAAAAAGTAAGGGCTATTATGGAATGGCCACATCGAAGGAACCTCGAAGAGCTGCAGATCTTCCTAGCTTTATCAGGCTTCTATCGAAGATTCATTAAGAACTATGCCAAGATTGTTATCCCGATGACAGAACAACTTAAAGGGAAAGGGAAAGCCTTTCATTGGGGAGACGAATAGAAGAAAAGTATGGAAAAGTTGAAAGTCGCAATTGCTACAGCTCCACTTTTACACAGAGTAGATCCCAACAAACCTTTTGTGGTTGAGACTGACACAAGTGACTTTGCTATAAGAGCGATTTTAGTACAGGATGGTCGACCAGTAGCTTTTGAGAGCAAGAAACTAGAACCGCCTTAGAAGAAATACTCCGTCTATGAGAAGGAGTTGTATGCAATAGTCCATGCTTCGAAGAAGTGGTGTCATTATTTATATGGTGCCTAAGTCACGATAGTGTTTGATCAAGAGAGCATTAAGTGGCTCTCTAATCAAATGGACCTTAAAGTTCGTAAGGCCCGATGGGCAGAGACCCTTCAAGAGTTTGATTATGAGCTTAGGTATACGAAGGGAAAGTTTAATGTAGTGGCTGATTCACTTCGCCGCATGCCTATGCTCAATGGACTGAGTTTTACTCAGATCACTAGTGAGCTACTTGAGTCCATTAGAGGGAAATGTAGGCTTCATCCTGCATATTCTGAGATTTGGGAAGCCATAGAGAATGGGGATCGTGATATACGGGTTTCTAGTGAGGATGGAGTATCGACGGGTACTCAAGAAGGATTCAAGTGGAAGAACTACAGTGTCCGTGATGGATATCTGTTATATAAAGGTAAGGTGTGTGTCCCTAGAGATGTTGAGATGAGACGGCATATTTTGTATGAGTGTCATGACACACCTAGTGCGGGACACCCAGGAGGTAACAAGACTTATGATCTTGTTAAGAGGCAGTTTTATTGGCCTGGACTTCATAAGGACGTCCTAGAGTATGTGCTTAAGTGCAACAAATGCCAGGTCAACAAAGCTGAGAGGTTGAGGATTGGAGGACTACTTCACCCATTGGATATTCCTAATGGGAAGTGGGAGAGTATCTCCATGGACTTTATTGTCGGATTACCTAAGACATAGAGAGGGCACGACTCAGTCTGGGTAATTGTGGATAGGTTAACCAAAATGGCTAGGTTTATTCGGACACGTTCTACAGTGAAGACACCAGAGTTGGATAGACTTTTTGTGGAGAACCTATATCAGTTATATGGTCTTCCCTTAGACATAGTTTTCGATCGGGATAGAAGTTTACTAGCCACTTTTGGAGAGCAGTCTTCAAAAGGCTGGACACGAAACTTAGCATGAGTACGACCGAGCATCCACAGTCGGATGGGCAAACAAAGAGGGTTAACCAAATCCTAGAGGATATGCTTCGAGCATATGTGAATGAAAGGCAAACTAATTGGGAAGAGTACTTACCTCTAGTAGAGTTTGCATATAATAGTGCCAAGCACTCTTCCACTGGGCATAGGCCATTTATGCTTATGTATGGGTTTCAGCCAAGATCTCCTTATGTAGTAGGCTTGCAGAATGAGAAGGTTCAAGCTGCAAAGGACTTCTTGGAAGAGATGAACGATATGCTTAGACTTGCTAAGGACATCATTAGGAGAGCTCAAGATAGAGTTAGAGCCTATGCTGACCCTCAAAGGAGAGATATCAACTTTGAGGTAGGAGAGCAGGTCTATCTTAGAGTTCCATCTAGATCTGAAACCATGAAGACGAGACCTTGTCTAAAACTATCTCCTAGGTATTGTGGACCTTTCCAAATAGTTAAGAGAATAGGAAAGATGGCTTACCAACTCCAACTTCCAGAGAATAGTCAAATCCATCTAGTTTTATATGTTAGCCGGCTTAAGAAAAGGCTGGGTGAATCTGACAACCTCATTCCAGATAGTGAGGTAGTAGAGCCTATTTCTATTCAATCTATTCCACATGAGCCTGAGAGCATACTACGCACTCAAGAGAAATGGACGAGAAGTCACTTGTATAAAGAGTTCCTAGTAAAGTGAAAAGATAGTTCAGAAGATAGTGCCACATGGGAGCGGGTTAGCACCCTTTAGGGACGGTTTCCCAGTTTTAGATTACCTTCCCAAGAGTTTTCTTAAGGGGAAGGATATGGGGAAACAACACGGAGACAGGACCATGTATTTCTATACATGGGGATATAGTGGGAGTGGTAGTTCTAATATTTCTCTCTCTATCAGACCTTCCAGTACCATTTTTGAGGAAAAAAATGGAATTAAGGGGAAGGAAATGTCACATGGAGTATCTAATATGAATAGGACTTAATAGTGAGACCCTCCTCTTGTTCATATTAAGTGTGATACTCATATGAGTGCCAAGTGGCATTCATTTGAGGAGGTTTGACTATGACCCATTTTGGGCATGTAGAGAGAGAGAGAGAGAGTAAATATTGAACTTATCACGTGGTTGGGCGGTCAAGCAATCTCAATCTCCGTGCAACATCGAAGTCTGAGCTTTCGGGCTGTCTCGGAATGTGTTCAGACTACTCTCCAAAAGTAGGAGCAATCATTGAGTGTTATAGAAAACATTCTTACCTATTGCAAAGATGACTACAATCGTAACATTGATAAGTATAGTTGTTGCAAGAAATTGGAGACTCCTTTAACTAGATGTAAAAAATGCATTCTTAAATGATTTGATAAGTGAAGAGGTATACATGTCATAACGAGGAGGTTTTGAAAACCTTAATCATACATCTTATTTTTGTAGATTTAAGAAAGCATTGTATGGACTGAAACAAGCTTCGAGAGCTTGGAATTATAGGTTGGTTACATATATTCAAGACCAAGGTTCAAACCTAGCAACTGAGTTCGTTCTCTATTCATCAAGAGGCATCTTAATGAGGTTATCTATGTATGTGTATATGTAGATGATATTATTGTGATAGGTGATGATCTCAATGGCATTCAAATGATCAAGAGAGACGTGCAAGAGGAGTTCAAAATCAGTAACTTAGGTGAGCTCACATATTTCCTAGGTATGCAAGTGATTTATACAAAGGAAGGGATGTATCTAACTCATAGAAGATTTATTCAAGATCTACTTCTCAATTTCAAAATGGAGAGCACAAAGCTTGCACGTACACCTTTGGAGTGGAACCATAAACTAAGTGTTTAGGAAGGTGAGAAGATTGATGATCTTGAAGAGTATCAAAGCTTAGTTAGTAGCTTGATATATGCTACTCACACAAGACCATACGTATCATATGGTGTGGGAGTGTTGAGTCAGTTCATGCACTCACCTAGAAGATTACACATGGATGTTGCAAACAGAGTACTCAACTATCTCAAACCGACACTTAATGAAGGTGTCTATTATCCTCACTCTTCAGATTTGGATATCAAAATCTATTCAGATGAAGATTGGGCAGGAGCAAAGAATGATAGAAGAAGCATCTCTAGATATTTAGCATTTGCAGGTTCAAAATTGGTGTCATGGAGTTCCAAGAAGTGAACAATAGTTGCTTTATCTTCACCTAAAGCAGAATACAGAGATCTAACTATTGCAACTCAGGAAGCAACATGCCTCAAGGAGTTGTAAACAGATTTGGGAGTTGTAAGTTCCAAACCTCACTTACATGGAGATAATGTGACTTTGATGCATTTAGTTGTAAATCCAATTTTTCATGCAAGGACAAAGCACATAGAAGTCCATTACCACTTTGTAAAAGATAAGCTTATGACAAATGAAATTGACATTTCATATGTTTCTTCTTGAAGCAAATACTAGATATGATGACAAAGGGACTTCATGGGATAAAGCTTTATAGATTCAAAGCTATGTGAGGAATTCAACCTACTTTAGCTTGAGGGGTCCCTATTGGAACAAAAAGCTTGCATTATTCTTGAGGAGGATATATTCTACATCAAATCATCTAAATTATGCCACATATACTCCTTGATGAATTTTATTTGCATTCATTTATTATATTGAGAGTTTGATCATAGGATCACCCTCTTATGTAATTTCCAAAGTATTTATCTTTGTAAAAGTAAAGAGTAAAAGGCCTAAAATCCATGAGCTAGAAGTACTTGGGATTTAATCTCAACCAATCAATCAAAAAGTAGATTTGATTTAAACTTTCTCTTTTCCTAGATTGTAGGAAAAGAGACAAAGATGCCTAATTTTGAATTCAAATTCATGTAGAAAAGGCATGCATATCCTCAAGAGCTATATAAAGACTCGAGATCATTTTTACATTAAGGAGATTGTGGATTTGAAGCAATACATATACTCTTTGATCATTGCTTGGTACCATTTCTAATATCTGCTCATTCTTCCTGAGACTCAATCAACTTGCAGAGAGTGCTGCTCTCTCTATAGAGCTCCAAATCGAGGACTTAAGCACTCATTGGAAAGGTATGACTGTCTATTCTATCTGAAATCTTGAAAGCATTTTGTTTCATTAAGTGCAGAGACATTCAAGTTTTTCAATATCGAGGTCGTTCTTTGCACATCCCTAAAAAATGAGGATGACACTAGTTCAATGCTAACCTGATTGCTCCATCTATATTTGTTATAAATTAGTCCTTTTATGCATTATAGCAAGTCAATCGTGTTTATTAAACTCCCTTAAGATGAATGTTTCTAATTTTCACTATGGTGGTTGTTCTTAGTGTTTAAAGTTAGAATTTGCATCCAACTTTATAAGGTTTTTGTGAGCTAGTCAAGGTGCAAGTTCTTTTTTGCATCAGCTTGTTCTTGTTGACGTTCCAAAGTACCCATTCAAATTTATTGCACAAAACTTAAGCCTACAAGGTCTAGTTTACATATCCAAAGAGGTAGGGCTAGTCCTATGCTTATTTGCTAGACCAACTTCCACACTTAACAAGTCAACTTTCCAAGCCTCTCCAAGCTTCCCCAACTTTTCTTTGAGTGATATTAGAGCAACGTCAAGATGGGAGATTGCTATCCATCAATGATTGAGAAGTTTGATAGAAACATATATGCTACTTGGAAAATCAAAATGGAGGATTATTTGCAAGGAAGAAACCTATATGGGATTGTATCAGGTGATGAAGTAATGCCTATTGCAAGATCCAAAGAAGGACCTACTCAAGAGGAAATAGATAAGCTCACATTTTGGTGTGAAAAGGATGCTCAAGAAAGGTCATATATACTCAACTTTACCTCTCATTTTCTATTACCACATATTAGAGGATGCAAGATATGTCATGAGACTTGGGATGCCCTAGAGACTTTCTTTTCCGCTAGTACAAAAGCAAGGAAGAACCATCTTTGGAATGAATTCAACAAAATGTCGAAGAAGTCTAAACAAATCATCACCGAGTTCATTACAAAGGTCAAGGAGGTTGTTGATCAATTGGCATCTACTGGAGAGTTGATTGAAGAAGAGGTTATCATGAGGTAAATTCTCAAGGGGATTAGAGGTGACAAGGAATGGGAATCTTTCACTAGAGCCTATGATCTCATCATGAATGTGCAAACTCCAAACTTTAGCATCTTTGTTGGAAAAATATTCAATCCTCTTGCCAACAATACCATAAACGAAGGTAAATCCTAACATGCTAATTCAACTAGTGCTTTATATGGAGATAAAAAGGACCAAAAGCTAAAAGGCAAGAAGAAGGAAGAAGATGAAGAGGAGACTTCCCAAGACAACTCTACAGGCAAGAGCAAGTGGAAAGGGAAGAAGAAAGATCCAAATCATAACAAGACCAAACGCCAAAATGCTCAACTTTGTACCACTTGGGATAAAACCATCCACACCACTCAGAATTATTAGTTCAATGGGAAGACCAAGAAAAGAAGTGGAGGAGGTGGATATGGCAACAATAGAGGCCGAGGTGGATAGAACTTCAACAATAACAATAGAGGCCATAATAGAAGGGACTACAAGAATTATTCTCAAGGTCAACAACATGAATACTCATTGATCTTGATGAATTAAAGCCACAAGGAAGTTAAAGAAGATGATCATTTATTCCACATAGATGCAAGATCCTCAAATCATGTTTTAGGCAACATCGCTCTCTTATCTACTTTGGAAAGTCCAAAGCATAGACATGAAGTTTAAAGAGGGGATGACACAAAGCATACTCTACAGAACATTGGTAATGTCAAAGCTTCCAATAGCACGATAAACATTCTGAGCAAGGTACTCTATGTTCCCGCTATTACAAAAAACCTAATAAGTCTAGGCCAAATAGCTGAGAAAGGCTTGCAAGTTAGGTTCACCCAACATGGAGCTTTTGTGGAAGATCTATGTCAAGGCTTCAAGAAGATAGCCAAAGGTGAGAATCATGGAAGGTTCTTTACTTTTGAAGTAGGAGAAACCAAAAACATAGCTCTGTTCAAATTTGGGTCTCAAGGCCTAAGTGAGCTTGAAGTGTGACATAAGAGGCTAGCTCATGTGAATGAAAGAACCCTAGATGATATATGCACGGATGAAAGTGTTCTTAGATTGCCGAACATATCAAAACATCACATGATCAACATATGTGATGCATGTCAAATTGGCAAGGCACAAAGACAACCATTCAACCACAAAGGCTACATCCACAACAACTTATCGGACCTAGTACATACAAATGTATGGGGACAAAGCCAAGAACCTTCATTGGCAGGATCAAGGTATTATTTCTCATTTATCAAGACCATAGGAGATGGACTATTTTGTACATTATCAAAAGTAAGAATGAAGTGTTTGATTGCTTCAAAAAGTATGTAGCACATGTGGAGAACCATACATGTAGATCACTCAAGAATTTCATGTCTAATGGAGAGGGAGAATAGTTCTCCAAAGAGTTTGATGAGTTCTTGCAGCATAAAAGTATCAAAAGGGAAGTGACTACCAGGTACTCTCCTCAATTGAATGGAATTGCAGAGAGAAGAAACAAGAAATTGGTTGGATCAGTGAGAACAATTCTTGAAGAGAAGAGGTTGCCACATTATCCATGGGCAGAGGCTATTTCAACTATTGTGTACCTTGTCAATAGAATACCATCCAAATCACTCCAAGCTATGAATCCTCATGAAGCAGGATATAGAAGAAAACCTAGTCTTGGACATTGCAAGCTGTTTGATTGTTCACCTTATGTTCATGTACTATCCCAAATAAGAGGTAACCTAGAGGAAAGGGCAACAAATTCAATGTTTGTTGGGTATGGCTCAACTTAGATGGGTTACAGGTTCTATAATCCTTCAACCACGGAATTCATTACAAATAGGGATGTTATGTTTGAAGAACACAAGTCTTGGTATGATGAAGACAAACAAAAGGTAACTCTACCATATGATGAAGTGATACAAATGATGACCATGATGAAAAGGAAAGGGATTTGAAGCTATGGAAGTCAAAAGGCAAAGCAAAGATGCAGGAGTGTGGAGAATGCTCCAAGCAAGCACCAGAAAATCAACAAGGGAGAAAAGATGACGAAAAAGGTATGGGTATGATTCCACGAACCCTCAACCCATGAATAGGCAAAGGGAAACCCTAATTGGGAAAAGACCATGAAAGAACAAATAGATGCATGGAAGGAGATGCAAACTTGGGATTTGGTTCCAATGTCACCCAATCAAAAGGTAATTGGTTGTAGAAACTCAAAGGGATCACTTTGTAGGTACAAGGCAAGACTACTTGCCAAGGGATGCTCACAAATGCATTGTATAGACTATGGGGAAACATTCTCACCAGTTGCAAAGATGACTACAATTAGAACATTGATAAGTGTAGCTCCTCTAAGAAATTGGAGACTCCTCCAACTTGATGTAAATATGCATTCTTAAATGGTTGGATAATTGAGGAGGTAAACATGTCATAACCACCAAGTTTTTGAAACCCTAATCATACATCTTATGTTTGCAGAGTAAAGAAAGCATTGTATGGATTGAAAGAAGCTCTTAGAGCTTGGGATTACAATTTTTTTACATATCTGCAAGATCAAGGGTTCAAATCTAGCAACTCAGGTCCTTCTCTATTCATGAAAAGGGATCATAATGAGGTTATCTATTTATGCATATACATAGATGATATTATTGTGATAGTGATGATCTGAATGGCCTTCAAATAATCAAGAGACACATGCTAGAGGAGTTCAAAATCAGTGACTTAGGTGAGCTCACATATTTCCTACATATGCAAGTGATTTATATAGATGAAGGGATGTATCTAACTCAGAGAAGATACATTCAAGATCTACTTCTCAAGTTCAGAATGGAGAAGTCAAAGCTTGCTAGTACACCTTTGGAGTTGAAGGATAAACTGAGTTTTTATGAAAGTGTGAAGATTCATGATCCCAAAGAGTATGAAAGCTTAGTTGGTAGCTTGATATATGCTACTCACACAAGACCAGACATATCATATGGTGTGGGAATGCTTACTTAGTTCATGCACTCCCCTTGAAGGCCACACATGAATGCTACAAAGAGAGTACTCAAGTATCTCGAAGGGACACTTAATGAAGGTATCTCTTATCCTTACTCTTCAAATTTGGATATGAAAATCCATTCAGATTCAAATTGGGCAGGAGGAAAGGATGATAGAAGAAGTACCTCTAGATATTTAGCATTTGTAGGTTCAAAATTCATCGCATGGATTTACAAGGAGCAACAATAGTTTCTTTACCTTCATCTAAAGCACTCAGATTTGGTACTTGTAAGTTCGAAACCTCACTTACTTGGAGATTATGTGAGTTCTATGAATTTAGCCACAAATCCAATGTTTTATACAAGGATAAAGAACATAGAAGTCCATTACCACTTTGTAAGAGAGAAGCTTATGGGAAAGGAAATTGGCATTTTATATTTTCCTGTTGAGAAGCAAATAGTCGATATGATGACAAAGGCACTTGATGGGATAAAGCTTTGTAGATTCAAAGATATGGCAAGAATTCCACATATACTGCTTGATGAGTTTTATTTGCATTTATGTATTGTATTGAGAGTTTGATCATAGGATCAACCTCTTATGTAATTTCCAAATTCTTTATCTTTGTAAAAGGAAAGAGTGAAAGGCCTAAAAGCCACAACTTAGAAGTGGTTGGGATTGATTTTCAATCAATCAATGAAAAAGTAGATTTGATTTAAACTTTCTTTTTTCTAGATTGTTAGAAAAGATTCCAATCGATCTAAACTAACAAACCTGCCTAATTTCAAATTCAAATTCATAGAGAAAAGGCATGGCCATATCCTCAAGGGTCAATATAAAGACTCCAGATTATTTGTAGATTAAGGAGATTGTTGATTTGAAGCAATACATATACTCTATGATTATTGCTTGGTGCCATTTCTATTATCTCCTCATTCTTCCTCACACTTAGTCAACTTGTAGAGAGCGCTTCTCTCTCTACAGAGCTCCAAATCTCGTCTTTAAGCATGCATTGGAAAGGTATGACTGTTTAGTTTTTGTGTACACATTGGCAAATCATTTGATGCATTAATTTAAGAAGTTCAAGTTTTTCTGTCTCAGGGTCATTCTCTACACATACTTGAAAAAGCAGGATGACACCAGTTTAGTGTTAAGCTGATTGCTCCTTCTATAGTTGTTACAAATTAGGCCTTTTTTTGCATTATCGCAAGCCAATCCTAATTATGAAACCCCCTTAAAAGGAATTTTTAAATTTGTTATTGTGCTGGCTACTCTTAGTGTTTGAAGTCACAACTTGCATCCATTTTTAGAAGGTTTTTGTGAGCTACTCAAGGTGCAAGTTATTTGTCTTGCATCAACTTGTTCTTGTTGATGTTCCAAAGTATCCATAGGGCTTTATTGTACTAAAATGCAGCCTACAAGATTTGTTTCACATATCCAACGAGTTAGGGCTGGTCCCATGCTGGTTTAATGGACCAACTTAACCACTTGATAACTCAACTTTCCAAGCCTCTCCAAGCTTCTCCAACTTTTCTCTCACTTTTCACGTACTCTTCACCATGGGCCTTCACCATGAGTTCCCTACAGTGAAACTAGCTTTGATACCATGTCACAAGGAAGCAGTTAAGGAAGAGAGTTCTCTCTCACACACACACACACTCTTATAATCAAAGAGGAACACACACATAGATTGAGGCAGGACAAAATCTCAAGGGATATTGGAAGGTCATCCAATATTACAAATGCTATGTCAGAGTAGATCTTGGATGTTGGTTGGCTCTTATGTTTCGATGAATTTCAAGTTCTTCATATAGCCGATGCAATGATACTTCAAAGTATGCTTGAAAGCTTATTCAAGTCTAGAGCATTGATGGTTGCATCGTCAAATCACAGTCATGAAGAGTGCACTTTCAGTTGTATGGTATAAGTCTTTGAATCTAGAAACCAACTCTATTTGAGCAAAGTTTCATAAGACTTGTAGGTCATCGTAAAATAGAGCCATCTATGTTGAAACCAAGAGCACTAATTTTCATTGAAGTTCTCAAGGTAGCTAGTGGGATGGCATGGGTTGATTGCAAAGATATTTGTGACACTCCAAAGGGTGTTGGTGATTATATTGCTATTGTTGCATCTTTTCACACTATATTTGTGGCTAACATACCAAAGATGATAACATCTCACAATGAAATGATAGAATGTATGATCATCCTCTTGGATTCCTTTTCTAGCCTACTATTTTACAATCTTAGTCCAACACTTCATGAACACTCACAATCAATTGAAAGCTAATTTGATACCAATCTCAAGTGTGGATCCAAAAGATTTATACTTACCAAGCTTGGAAGATGTGGATGTGGTTGGACCTTCAGCTTCTTCAACAAATATAATCCAGGAAAAACGATCATTTCACATAAAAAAAGATGAAGGAAGAGTTTGCCTTTGTTAGAGCTATTATCCTGCTCTCTCCTATGCAGTCTATAGACTATTTGTCTATACCATGGATGATGCCTAGCAAGGCTATGTTATCGGTCTCAAAAGGAAACAGGGGAGGTAAAGAAAATGGATAGAGGAATTTTTTAGGATAGCCTTTGTTGGTGAGATTCAAGGAGAGGAGCACAACAGGTGAGGAGTTTTAGAAGGCATGATAATCAATGCACAAATCAAGAGAACTTGGAAAAGCATGCACACACATTGAAATGTGACCCTGTGATGGACAGATTAGGGCTATTGTGAGAAGAGAGGCCACTATGGGAAAGAACCTGAGAGTTGAAGAATACAAAAGAATTTGATCATATTCATGAAAGACTCACAAGATAAAGAATAGCAATGAGCTATTTACATGATGATTTGTACGGAGATACACAAAAAGATGTTTTTGCCATGGAATTGGAAAAAATAGCATCTGGTGACTTTGACAATCTCGTCAGGATTTCATATATACAATGATTTTGAAATTTCCACATATTATATTTGAATTTGAAGCTAACTACCCGTGAATGAAAGTAAGGTAGCTTTGTATTATCATTAGGGGAAGAAGTCTTTTGATTAGGGAGAATATGTAATCTCCCCTTTGCTTTTCTGAATAGTCTTCTTGATAAAGAAAATTGAAGGGTATTCCTTTTGACCTAGCAACTACATATTTTATTCGTGGATATGATATCTTAACTTTCCCTTGTGACCCAAGATAAACCAAAGGGTGTAGTGAACAAAGAGCAGTTACATAGTGTATTTAGCTATTACTTTCAAATGTATCTTTGATCATTAGTGAGGATTTGTATGATTGCGGATGTGATGCCAATTTGATTGTTTATGTAAAACGTATTTATACTATAATACACACTACGACATCTTCTACTAGTTCTTGTGTGGTACCCAGTCCACAAAGAGACAAAGAGAGAGAAAGAGATAAAATGAGAGAGAGAGAGAGAGAGTGAGAGAGAGAGAGAAAGAGAGAGTGAGAGAGAAAGGGAGTCTGAGAGAGGGTGAGAGTGAGAGAGAGAGAGAAAGAGAGAGACACTACCCTATTTATCTAAGCATTCAAAATTTTCAAATACCATGGAATTAGAAGTGCACATATGATAATAGTGTAGTCTTTTATAGGAGTTCTTTCTTAATTCTCACCAAGGAAAGACACACATGTACCTTGAAATTCATTGTGAATGTATTTGTGACATTTGTGTTTGTCTTGAGGCAATGAATTTTCAAGTTGAGGTCACATTTTCTTGGCACCATGTGTGCACCCCTAAGCGTGCAATGTCCCAAGGACAACATTTTTTTTCCAAAATGAATTGGTGGTGGTGGATTTTGTTGTATCCATAAATATAATGTAGGAAAAGCCATTTCTTTTGCAATTTTATATAGTATTAGATGCTTTAGTGTTTCACATACTTACCAATTTTCACCCCATTTGAAGCTCTTTTGATATATCAAAATGTCCTAAAGGTTCTCACATGTAGCAACAAAAGTCACCCTCTAGAAGGTGTATAGGGGTTAGTTTGCAGGGTCATATCTCATCATGGGGGTGTCCAGTTGATGCGTTTGTTCTTGGGATAGAAAAAGTATGTATTTTAGTTTGTTCGCTTCAAATTACATGAAATTGGAAAATTTGAATAAAGGTAAATTTTAAAATCTCTCTTCTCATTGTATAGGAATTATCTCTCCATTGCATCCTCCAAATTATATGAACTTTGGATAGGTGTTGGGACCTATTGTTGACCATTCTTACCTTGCTTACATATAAATTGCATATGATTTGGATGAATTTTAGAGACTATGATGTCTATTTTAGCTCTCTAGTCCCTCTAGCAAGGACTTTCTAGAGAAGTTCACAAAGTTCTAACAATTACTCCATTGCTCTTTGTTGAAATGTTTAATTAGAATGACCTTTTGGAAATGTTTAGAAGCTACTACATCTAATTTCTCACCAAGTTTGAAGTGATTTGAGATTCATTTGGGGAGTCTATGGATGGAATCGTTTCTTTGGTCTGGTTTCTAAGTCATGAAAAGTGTACATGTATCACAAACATTATTTTTCATGTTTCTCTTATATGGAATAAGGTCTTGAAGTGGAACCTACTATATTGATAGGTGTTTAGGTAACCTTATAAATTAGCCAAATATTAGTGAATCTAGACTTCATTTGTTTAGCCTACTGAGTAGACGTTCATGGAAGGCATATATCACTCCTAGAACTTTTTGCACATATGTGCATGCTTAAAACATTTTGGCCATAACTTCATGGTCATAGCTCCAATGGAGCAGTGCTCTTGGATTTGCAATATTGTTGATGAGAAACAGACGATTCAACATGCCACTTATACTTTGATCAATGTTGCCCAAAGATGGTGGAGCGAAATAGAGCAAGACAAGACAGAACCCACTACTTGGTTGGAATTCAAGGTCATATCATATAATAACTTTGTTCCTCCAAATGATCGTACCACCTCTTTCAATGCTTGGTTCTTTGTGCAAGAGAGACAACTTACAATGTAGGAATATGCAAATAAGCACAAAGAAATCCTATTGAAGATACCATGTCAAGTGTTGGATCTTTTTTAGGTACATAAGTTTGTTCTTGGGCTTAAGAAAAGGTTGCATCTACTAATATGCAAGGAGCATTGCAACACCTTAAACAAGGTAGTACAACTTGCCTTGGTGTTGGAGGATGGGAGATGCTCTCGAATGCAATATTCATGAAAAATGACTACTTGGTCCAAATCCATGAAGTCCATAGATTCAGTTCCAATACCTAGTAAATAAATTAATGTCAAAACCGGCACAAGAACAATCTTTGAGCTTATGGAGACTCAAATAGACCTTATAGGCATGGGATAAGTGCAACAAAATGCACTATGTACTTTGGAGCATCAAGGAGAAGGAGTCGATATAAAACACATAGGTTCGCGGGTTAACTAGCTCAAAAAACTTATTATCTATGGAATAGACAATGAACTTCAAATGCCCATAGCGAACAACATGATGAAAATTAGAAAAAACTCCATTTATGAGAGAGATACACATATGGTTGAGTGTATATAATGCACAAAAGTATAATGAATAAGCAAAATATGCTATAGGAATGAATCAGACACTCAACGGTGGTACCTCCTATTTTTCAGCAATGCATAGAGATTGACCTTGAGATAGAAAAATTGAGATGTCTCCCAATATAGTGAACCAAACGCTATGGAAATTTAGAAGCATAAACTAGACACTAGTACCTTTCCAATGAGCCATCTTGCACTCAATTGGGAGCTCTATAGAGAGAGCAGCAGCCTCTGCAACATTACTATTGGCAAAGAAGATAATGCAGAAATTGAAGGACCAAGACAATGATGGTCACAAGTGCATGTATATTGCTTCCATGTATTGTACAAGTGATTTCAATTCCTTATGTAGACTCTAGGAGTGTTCCAGAGCTTCTACAAGTGCATTTTGACTTCAAATGAAGGTGGGAATGGTTGTTGGAGGGAATCAATTCACTTTCCTACAATCTAGGAAAAGTGAAGATCTAGTTTGATCTACTTTTAGGTGATTGATTGCTTGATTGAATGCAAATCAACCACCACAAATTCGTGGGATTTGCTCTCTATCTTTCTACTTCTACATGTGTAAAGCTCAAAGCTTCTACAATGGTAAAAGATCCATGAAAAAATATTTTTAAAAGATACAATAAGTGAGCATAAGAAAAAGAACTCTCCAACTGATATTCTTTCGACACGATAGCCTTTGATGTAGATCAAATCCACCTCAAGCATAGTGTAAGCTTGAGGTTCCAATAGCTCCCGCTCAAGATAAAGTATGCTTGAGTCTTTGTTCTCTGATAGGTTGAATACCTGCCATAGCTTTGAATCTACAAAGCTTTATTTCCATCAAGTGACTTCGTCATCATATCTGCTACTTGCTTTTCAATTGGAACAAAAGAAATGTCAATCTCCTTTGCCATGAGCTTCTCTCTGATGAAGTGGTAATGAACCTCTATGTGTTTGGTTCTTGCATGGAAAATAGGGTTTTCCGCTAGATGCATGGAACTTACATTATCTCCAAATATGTGAGGTTTGGAACTCACAAGTCCCAAATCTATATACAATGCCTTTAACCATATTGCCTCTTGAGTTGCTATGTTCATGCCTCTGTACTCCGCTTCCATCAAGGATAAAGCAACTACAAGTTGCTTCTTGGAACTCCATGATACTAGCTTTGAACCTGTAAATGCTAAGTATCCAGAAGTACTTCTTCTATCATCCTTAGCTCCTGCCCAATCTACATCTAAATAGATTTTGATATCCAAATCTGAAGAGTAAGAATAGAATATACGTTCTTTGATTGTACCTTTGAGATACTTAAGTAATCTCTTAGCCGCATCCATGTGTGGTCTTCTCGGTGAGTGCATGAATTGACTAAGCACTCCCACACTATATGAGATATCTGCCCTGTCACGAGGATGGAGATAAAAAAGAGAGTTCACACACACATTATCACTCTCAAGGAGAAGCACACACACAAAATGAGGCAAGGAAGAATGATCGTCTTCTTCTTCTTCTTCTATTACAGAAAAAGGAATGTACAAGAATGACCTAAAAACAAGAATACAACTAGTGCAATATATAAAGATCAGTACATAAGGGAAAACCTAATGTCCGTGAATGAGTGAGCTGGCAAGGAACAAATGTGCCATCACTCTTGGTAGATATATCCAATAAAGCTCAATGAAGTATCCCTGACATATACCACCGTGACCACTATACATGTTAGAGAAACAAAAACCTGGTACGTGTCATCCTGGATCATCACATGTTGAGATTGATATCTCAACACTCCCTTTCAAGCTCAATGCCATATCCTATAATCCAAGCATCTCCCAAAACTTCTTCAACTTCTTAGCTCCAAGTGCTTTGGTGAAAATATCAGCAACCTGCTCATCTGTTCTCACATAAATAAGATCAATATCATTTGCTAATACCTCCTCTCTGTGAAGAGATAATGTACCTCGAAATTCTTTGTCCTAGCATGAAAAAATGGATTTTGTGCTAACTGCATGCTTCTAAGATTATCGCAATAAATAGTGATAGGCTTTCCCACTTCCACATCTAAATCTGCAAGTAGCATTTCTAGCCATGATGCCTCACATGCTACCATTGCAGCACTTCTATACTCAGCCTCTATACTCGACAAAGCAATAGTGGGTTGCTTCTTGCTGCTCCATGTAACAGCTGCACTCCAAAGTGAGAATAGAAAACCACTAGTAGATCTTCTATCTGGAATGCTACCAGCCCAATCTACATCGGTGTATCCATAAACCTACAAATCTATACCAGCCTCATAAAACAACGCATAATCCAAAGTAGCACTCACATAACGTAGAGTGTGCCTCAGAGCATCCAAATGTGGCTTCCCGAGAACCTTCATAAACTGACTTTCAAGTCCAACAGTATAACCTATATCACACCTTGTAATTGTGAGATATATAAGACTTCCCATAATTTTCCTCTACATAGTAGCATTTTCCAATGCTTCACCTGATGTAGTATCCAACTTCAAATTCTGATCTAATGGCATAGAAATTGGCTTAGAATCATCCATACCATACTTTTGTAGCATATTCAAGGTATATTGCCTTTGCGACATCCATATACCTATTTTTGTATGTATAAACTCAATGCCTAAGAAATAGCGCAGCACACCAAGATCTTTCATGTCAAATTCCTGCATAAGAAGTTGCTTTACCTCTTTGATGCTTCCTTCATTATCACCACCTAAATCAAGTCATCAACATAAATAGCCACAATAGTGATGCCATCATCAGCCTTCCTTGCATATAGTGAGTGATCTGCATCACACATAGAAAACCCAATGTTGGTTAAGTAATCAACAATCCTTGCATGCCATGCACGAGGGCTTGCTTCAACCCATACAAAGCCTTTTGCAACCTGCAAGCATATTCTGGATGCTTTGAATCTTCATATCCTTGTGGCTCGTCCATATATACTTCTTCCTGTAACTCACCATGTAGGAAAGCATTCTTCACATCCATCTGATGCAAAGTCCATCCTTTTGTTGTAGCTAATGCAACAAGTGCTCTGCAGTAGACATTTTAGCTACGAGGCTGAATGTTTCCTCATAATCAATGCCATATGTTTGTGCATATCCTTTAGCTACTAATCATGCTTTATACATGCTTATGCTACCATCAGCATTATGCTTTACCTTGTAAACCCATTTGCAGCCTATGGGTTTCTTTCCTTGCAGCAATGGAACTAGCTTCCATGTATCATTTCCATAAAGTGCAGCCATCTCCTCATCCATAGCTTTCTCCCAATCTGCAATTCCAATTGCATCTTTAAAGCAAGAAGGTTTAGCATCTTGTATTACCTTTGTCATGTAGGCACAATGAGGAGCCATATAACTGTTATACGTCCATTGTTGCACTGAATTTTGCATCCTCCTAGATCTTCTTCGTCCTAGGTCACTTCTCCCTGTATCATCTACATGTGCCCTTCTTACTCCTCGAGTCTTCATAGAGGGCAGTCCAAGTTCCTCATCAAGACTCTTTTCTGAACCGCTTGAATCTCCATCAACGTCCTCGAAACCTTCACGTGTTTTATGACCTGTAGAAAGCTTTTCTTTACCTTTCTTGGATGTATTTGATGAATTTTCTGGACTGAAATTTCCATGCAATCTTCCACTCCATGGATTTGAGTTGGAACTATTTCTTGGTGATGCATCTGGTCCACTCAAAACTTGAGATTCTGCACTTGATTTTTCAGCATTTTCTTTGTCATTTGGTTCAAGATTCAATCCTTCTTTGGCATCTGCATAGAAGCTTGACATTTCATCAAATACTACATCTCTGCTCACCTTTACCTATCGTGTGAGTGGGTTATAACATTTATATCCCTTTTGCTCAAGGGAGTATCCAACGAGGATGCACTTTTCTGCTTTTGGATCAAGCTTCATCCTCAATTCATCTGGGACATGTACATATGCAATATAGCCAAAAACTTTCAGATGTGATAAGTTTGGCTTTTTACCCATAAACTTCTCTTCCGGTCTAACTTGATGTACAGTAGCAGTCGAAGTTCTGTTCATGATGTATACAATAGTATGCATAGCTTCTGCCTAATAACAATGATGCATATTCTTCTCAGCCATCAAGGCTCTTGCTATTTCTGCAATATCTCTATTTTTGCATTCAGCAATGCCATTCTGTTGTGGTGTGTACCTGCATGAAAACTGACACCAAATTGCATGATTTTTTAGAAAACTGTTGAACTCATTTGACATGTATTCACCTCCTCCATCAGATCTCAATGTTTCAATGTACGTCCTTGTCTGCTTTTCCACCATAGCTTTAAAATTCTAAAAGTGAGTGAACACCTCGCTCTTCTCTTTCATGAAATATACCCATACTTTGCATGTATGGTCATCAATGAAAGTAACATAAAACCTGCAACCGTGCATAGATGTGGTCTTTATTGGAACCCAAACATCTTATGTACTACTTCTAGTACATTCTCAGGAACATTCTTATCATGTGGAAATGATGCTCCTGACTGTTTACCAAATTAACATGCTGCACATACCTTTTGCATTTCTACAACTTTGAAATTTGGTAATCCATGGACAATCTCCTTTGACTGCATCAATTTCAGCCTTTGCAAGTTTGCATGTCCAATCCATTTGTGCCACATCTCTATATCTACAATAACTCCTGCACCTTTTGCAAACATGGATGCATTCATTTCAAGAATCTTCCATCCTGCTTGTACTCTTCTACATATAATCCATCGGCATTGAACCTGAGTTGTAATCTCTGATCAACCATTTATCCAATAGAAACTAGATTCTTTGTTATATTTGGAACATGCAACACATCCGTAAGATGTTTTACCTTTCCATCCTCCATCGATAGTGCTATGCTTCCTATATGCTCAATAGGATGTCATGTGTCATCACCTGTTTCAACATATCCAAGAATTGGAAATTTTTGCAAAGTACTAAACCATTCTGCATGACTGGTCATGTGATTTGAAGCACTTGAATCAACATACCAGACATTATCATTTGATTTTGAAACACTAGTAGACATCCTATTCATCATGTGATGTTGAACCATGAACAACTTCAAATATGTGGTAATAGAAAGTCAGAGATAGATTTTAGTATGTACAACCTTGCTTGAGCATCCCTTGCACACCAAAGTGTGAGCTTATCTGTCTCCTCTTGTGTAGGTCCTCCTTTGGATCTTGGAATAGGCATACCTTCATCACTTGCACATAAAGATTTCTACCTTGCAAATAGGCCTCCATTTTCATTTGCCAAGCCATGTAATTGTGTCGATCAAGCTTCTCGATCACTGAGGAAAAGTTGTCACCCATCTTGATCTAGCTCTTATACCACTGAAAGAACTTGGAGAAGCTTGTAGGAGGTAGAAAAGTGTGTTTCAAAGCAATGAAGTTTGGTCTAGCCAACCGGCACAAGACTAGCCCTTGAGCTTACGGAGACTCAAATACACCTTATAGGCATGTCATAAGTGCAAAAAAATGCACTATATACTTCGGAGCATCAAGGAGAAGGAGTCGATACAAAACAGATAGGTTCGTGGATCAACTAGGTCAAAAAACTTATTATATATGGAAGAGATAATGAACTTCAAATGCCCATAGGTACCAACGTGGTTACAATTAGAAAAATCCTTTTATGGGAGTGATACAGATACGGTGGAGTGTATATATTGCACAAAAGTATGAGGAATAAGCAAAATATGCTATAGGAATGAATCAGACACTCATCACTGGTACCTCCTATTTTTTAGGAATACATAGAGATTGATCCCTAAACAAAAGAACTAAGTTTTCTCCGAATCTACTGAACCAAATGCTATGCAAATTTACGTGCATAATTTAGATACTAATATCTTTCCAATGAGCCATATTGCACTCACTTTGGAGCTCTGTAGAGAGAGCAGTAGCCTCTGCACGATTACTGTTGGCGAAGAAGATGATGCAAAAATTGAGGGAGCAAGACAATGATGGTCACAAGTGTATGTATATTGCTCCCATGTATTGAACAAGTGATTTCAAGTCTTTATATAGACTCTAAGAGTGTTCCACAACTTCTATAAGTGGATTTTGAATTCAAATGAAGGTGGGAATGGTTGTTGGAGGGAATCAATTCACTTTCCTACAATCTAGGAAAAGTGAAGATCTAATTTGATCTATTTTTAGGTGATTGATTGCTTGATTGAATGCAACTCGACCACCAAAAATTCATGGGATTTGATCTCTATCTTTCTACTTTTACATGTGTAAAGCTCAAAGCTTTTACAATCGTAAAAGATCTATGAAAAAGTATCTTTAAAAAATACAATAAGTCACGGAACATAAGAAAAAGAAATCTCCAATGGATATTCTTTCAATGCAATAGCCTTTGATGTAGATCAAATCCACCTCAAGCATAGTGTAAGCTTGATGTTCCAACAATTCAGACTTTGAGAATGTGTAAAGTGTTACATAAGTCAGTGCTTACTCACACTATTATATATACAAATGTCAATTTACAATGTGGGAGCAAAACTCTCAATCACTCTATGTGAACAGAAATAGATGGAAGAGTGTATATACAAATGTAACAAACATATTCAGATGTATTGATAGAAATCTGAATATATATGAGATGTGTGACCTAATAGGTTGTAGAAGAGTGAATATGAGTGACAGAAAGAGGAAGGATAAGTCTAAAATTGATAATCAGCAAACCCTTATCTGAATTTAGGCTATGGAAGACCCTAAGTTAGACACGTGTGTGAAAGATCACATACTAGCAAAGAATGCTAACAAGTTTGCTGCCAGAAATCCCTAAACTCATATGAGCATTGTTGGAACAAACCAATCACAAATTAGTGATTATAAAGATCTTGAAGAAGGCTTATGGTCAGAATGAAGTGAAAGAAGACACTTGAGAAAGTGAAGGAGATTTCAGAGTGATAGCTTGTACACATATGTACATATAAGTGGAAATTCTTGTAATCTGAGTAGAGCTAAATCCTTAGGATGATAAGGAGTAATGTCATAGACGCGGGATAAGTCAAAAATCATGTATATATAAGCTAATGATGATAAGAAATGTATGTGAGAGTCATTTGTAGATGACAAATGTCTTAGAGATGTGTAGAGAGTTTTTCCAAGAAAATAGCGACGGGTTTTTCTCTGAGTGCTCTCTGTCTGATCATGTGGATCAAGATTCCTTTTGTACACATCTAATTGAGAAGCTAATGAAGCTATGTTCAGAGTTTCATGATCTAATTCCTCTCCTAGTGTGAGAATGATCAATAGGAACATTTGTATGTAGAAGTGAAAACTGAAGTCTGAGAGTAGCGCACTTTTCCGTCTCAGTATTTTGCTTAGATCTCAGTGTATACTGTAAAGATTTTGATGAGTGAGCACTTAAAATCTAAGTTAGGAGATAAGGAAGCTATGGCTAAAAGCATTTAGCAAAACGGGACTTGTACTGTGAGAAATCAACTTAAGAAGTTGACCATGTCGAAGGCGCTACCTCCGGAAGACAGTTATGACATATGTTTGATCTTAAGGATCAAATTAAACTTTTGATGATTAGTTTTAAGAACTAATGATTAGTATGATTGCACAAAGGTATTGTGAATACTTGTGCATCATTTACTTGAAGAAATTTGAAGTTTTATGCAGGTAATGAAGTTGATTTCTGAAGCAGACTTTCTGAAGTAAATACTTCTTCACTCAGAGAAATGTTGATGAAAGTTTTGGAACAAAAAAACAATATTTGTGTAAAGTTTGGTTTATAACTGACATAGAAGTGTTCTTAAGTCAGTATAGATCAAACCTTTGGAAATTAAGAGGTCTCCAACAGTGGTATCAGAGCTGAAGGTGTAATACAAGAGAAGAAAAGACAATTGAAGTTCCGATTGGTGCAGATATTGGAGTTCTTCCAAATCAAAGGAGGACAAGGACAAATTATTGAAGATAACCTGCAGAAGCTCAAAGCACGAGTTCGAAAAGAATCAAGAAGGATTAAAGCTCATATCAAAGGTACACTTTATCCTTATAAACCATAGTAATTGCAGATACAGAAGGTCAAAGATGGGAGAAAGCTTGCAGATTGATAAGCTAGATAGGGAGAACTATCCAGCTTGGTCCATGAGGATGGAGGCACACCTCATGAGTAAAGATTTGATGGCATTCATTACAGGAGATGAAGAAAAGCCTGAATTTGCAGATCCTAGTATTCCAACTAGGGAAGAACTTGCAGTTTTGAAGACTTGGATGAGAAAGGATGCTCAAGCAAGGAGTATCATTTACATGGCTGTAAATGATTATCTTCTACCTCACATTAGGGGATTGGAAAGTGCAGCAGATGTTTGGAATGCCTTGGAAGAGCATTTCCAAAATACAACCAAGTCAAGGAAGTCCTCACTATGGGCTGAGTTCACAACTTTCAAGAAGAAGATCTCACAATCAATTTCTGATTATGTGGCAAGGATGAAGGATATTGCAGATAGCTTGGGAGCAGTGGATGAAGACATTGAAGAGGATAAGTTGGTAAGACAGATACTTACAGGTCTGAGAGGAGATGAGAAGTGGAAGCCTTTCATATTGTCCATAGAGTTGTCACTTGATCACTTTACTCCTGATCTTAATCAATTGCTAGGACACATGCTAACTTTTGAGCAGGACATTAAAGGAGACAATGATAGAAGTGCAAATCAAGCTATGTACTCCAAGGACAAGAAAAAGAATGGCAAGGGAAAGCAATCGTCTGATGATGAAGGGACTTCAAGTCAAGCTAACTTCACAAAAGGAAAGATGAATTTCATAGGTAAAGGAAGAGGAGGTAAGAACAAAGATAATGCTAAAGCTTGTTGGATTTGTGGCAGAACCAATCATTTGGCAAATGATTGTTGGTATAACAATCAAAATGGTGGAAGCAATAATCAGAATTTTAATCAAAGAGGTAGAGGAGGCAGAAACCAAAGAGGCAACTTCAGAGGAAGAGGTGGTAGGACATCATATGCTAGAGGAGGTGGAAGAAACTTCCAATCTCACTCCTACAAAAACAATTATTATAATTATGCATCAGATCAGAAGGATGATATGACTCTTATCTTGAATGCAACTCATGAATCAGTGGGAGAAGATCAAAGAGTGTTTTATATTGACTCAGGATGTAGTAACCATCTGAGTGGGAATCTATTCTCGATGACTGATATGGAAGCAAAGGTGAATGGACATACAGTTCAAACAGGTGATAATACCAAACATAAAGTGGAGAGCATTGGATCAGTGAAGACAAAGAGTGGAAGTACATTTTTGAGCAAGGTACTTTATGTTCCTACTATTCCTAAAAATTTGATAAGTGTAGGGCAAATTGTGGAGAAAGGATATGAGGTAAGATTCACAAATGATGGTGTTTATGTGCAAGATCCAAATCAGGGATATAGAAACATAATTGCAGGGAAAAAGGAAGGAAGATTGTTCACTCTCAAAGTCCAAGGTAATGTGGGACCTGCATTATTTACTTATGGAAGTCAAAAGGTGTCTGAATTAGACCTATGGCATAAAAGGCTAGGTCATTTCAATGAGAGAGCTATAAAGGAAATGTCAAAGAATCACGTGGTGCTTGGATTGCCAAATGTTGAAGGGCAACATATGGTGTACAAGTGTGAAGCTTGTCAATTAGGTAAAGCACATAAAGGTTCTTACAACAAATCAGGGTACAAGCATTCAAATATTCTTGAATTGGTTCATACAGATGTATGGGGTCCCTCAAGGGACTATAGCATAAATGGATCCAGATATTATGTGTTGTTTGTTGATGATGCAACCAGATGGATTACTTTATATGTAATCAAGGATAAATCAGAAGTTTTCAAGACATTCAAACATTATCATGCCTATGCAGAAAGGATCACAGGGCAAAAGCTTAAGAGGTTAAGGTCAGATGGAGGGGGAGAGTATTTCTCTAAAGAGTTTGATGATTATTTGTGGAATGCAGGTATAAAAAGAGAAGTAACTTGCAGGTACTCTCCTCAACAAAATGGAGTAGCAGAAAGGAGAAATAGGACTCTTGTAGAATTTGCAAGAGCAATGATGAAGGAAAAGAATTGTCCAAATTACTTATGGGCAGAAGCCATTAATACTGCAACATACCTTGTGAATAGGTTACCTTGTAAAGCTTTGGATGGAGGAACCCCTTATGAAGCTTGGTGGGGTAAGAAACCTACTCTTGATCATTGTAAAGTATTTGGATGTGTAGCATATGCTTATGTTCCTTCACAATTAAGACATAAGCTAGAACCAAAAGCAGAGAAGTATGTGTTTATTGGATATGATGATAGACAGATGGGTTACAGGTTGTCGAGTCCATCCACAAAGCAATTTCTTGTTACCAAAGATGTGACATTTGATGAGAAAAATACATGGTACACAGGATCAACAAATGATTATGCAGGTGTTGAAGAGATACAAAGAAAAGGAAAGGCAAAAGTAAAAGTGTATGAAGAAAGTATTGATGATGTTGACTCTAAAAGTAGATTGCAGGATCATGTAGAAGATGGAACAAGATTTGATCCAGAGTCAAATGAGGCTGAAACTTCGAGAAGTGCAGAAATCAGAAGATCTTCAAGGGAAAGGAGAGAGCCTATAAGGTATAGTTATGATACATCTTTTCTAACAACAAAAGATTATGCTTACATTGTGAAGACAGAAGAAGATCCAATCACTTATGAAGAAGCCAAAGGTAAACAGAATTGGGAGAAGGCAATGCAGGAAGAGTATGATGCTCTACTTGAAAATGAAACTTGGGAATTAGTATCAAGACCAAAGAATCAGAAAGTCATTGGATGTAAGTGGGTATATAAAACAAAAAGGTTTGCAGATGGTAAGGTGTCTAGATACAAGGCTAGACTTGTGGTCAAAGGTTATGCCCAAACTTATGGGGTAGATTATGATGAAACCTTTAGTCCTGTTGCTAAAATGTCTACAATTAGAACATTGATTGCTATTGCTGCTTGTAAAGGATGGAAGTTGTCACAATTAGATGTGAAAAATGCATTTCTAAATGGATACATTGCAGATGAAGTATACATGGAGCAACCAGAAGGTTTTATGAATTCAATTGGATCAGATTATGTGTGTAAGCTCAAGAGAGCTTTATATGGGTTGAAGCAGGCCCCAAGAGCTTGGAATTACAGACTTGTCAAGTTCTTGAATGAATGTGGATTTCAAGCATCAAAGGCAGATAGTAGCTTGCTAATGAAGGCAAGTGAAAATGGATATATTTACATGTGCATTTATGTTGATGATATTATTGTCACAGGAACAGATGCTTAAGGAATCAATGAACTTAAAAGGCAAATAATGAAGGAGTTTAAGATAAGTGATTTGGGAAACTTATCTTATTTTCTAGGAATGCAGATTGTGTATACTCAACATGGAGTATATGTTTCACAAGAGAGGTATTTGAAGAATCTTCTAGTCAAGTTTAACATGGAAGATTGCAAGACTTCAACTACACCATTGGAGGTAAATCATAAATTGAGCAGGTATGGAGGTGAAGAATTCAATGATATGAAGAAATATCAGAGTTTGGTAGGTAGTTTAATCTATGCTACCTTAACAAGGCCAGATTTGTCATATGCAGTAGGTGTGTTGTCACAATTTATGCATTGTCCAAAGAAGACTCATTGGATTGCAGCTCAAAGGGTACTCAGATATATCAAAGGAACCCTAAGTGAAGGTTTGTATTATGGATTCACTTCTGACACAAGAATTAAAGTGTTTAGTGATGCAGATTGGGCAGGTGACTTAGATGATAGAAGGTCTACTCATGGGTATCTCTGTTATATTGGAGATAAATTAGTTTCTTGGTGTTCAAAGAAGCAACATACAGTTGCTTTATCATCCACAGAAGCTGAGTATAAAGGAATGGTAGAAGCTGCTAAAGAAGTGATATGGTTGAAGACCTTGATGAAGAGTTTTGAAACTGATCATAGTACTCCAATTATTTTTGGAGATAATATGAGTTCTTTGTATTTGGCAACTAACCCTCTTTTTCATGCCAGGACTAAGCATATAGAGATTCAGTATCATTTCTTGAGGGAAAAGGTACTTGATAAAGAGATTGAAGTGATGTATACTCCAACAAAAGAACAAGTGGCAGATATGATGACAAAGAGCTTGGATGGACCTAAGCTACAGAGATTCAAAGAGATGGCAGGAGTGAAGAAGAATGGAATAATCACAATTAGTGATTGAGGGGGAACTCTTGGAACAAACCAATCACAAATCAGTGATTATAAAGATCTTGAAGAAGGCTTATGGTCAGAATGAAGTGAAAGAAGACACTTGAGAAAGTGAAGGAGATTTCAGAGTGATAGCTTGTACACATATGTACATATAAGTGGAAATTCTTGTAATCTGAGTAGAGCTAAATCCTTAGGATGATAAGGAGTAATGTCATAGACGCGGGATAAGTCAAAAATCATGTATATATAAGTTAATGATGATAAGAAATGTATGTGAGAGTCATTTGTAGATGACAAATGTCTTAGAGATGTGTAGAGAGTTTTTCCCAGAAAATAGCGAGGGGTTTTTCTCTGAGTGCTCTCTGTCTGATCATGTGGATCAAGATTCCTTTTGTACACATCTAATTGAGAAGCTAATGAAGCTATGTTCAGAGTTTCATGATCTAATTCCTCTCCTACTGTGAGAATGATCAATAGGAACATTTGTATGTAGAAGTGAAAACTGAACTCTGAGAGTAGCGCACTTTTACGTCTCAGTATTTTGCTTAGATCTCAGTGTATACTGTAAAGTTTTTGATGAGTGAGCACTTAAAATCTAAGTTAGGAGATAAGGAAGCTATGGCTAAAAGCATTTAGCAAAACGGGACTTGTACTGTGAGAAATCAACTTAAGAAGTTGACCATGTCAAAGGCGCTACCTCTGGAAGACAGTTATGACATATGTTTGATCTTAAGGATCAAATTAAACTTTTGATGATTAGTTTTAAGAACTAATGATTACTATGATTGCGCAAAGGTATTGCGAATACTTGTGCATCATTTACTTGAAGAAATTTGAAGTTTTATGCAGGTAATGAAGTTGATTTCTGAAGCAGACTTTCTGAAGTAAATACTTCTTCACTCAGAGAAGTGTTGATGAAAGTTTTGGAACAGAAAAACAATATTTGTGTAAAGTTTGGTTTATAACTGACATAGAAGTGTTCTTAAGTCAGTATAGATCAAACCTTTGGAGATTAAGAGGTCTCCAACAAGCATATCTTCTCTAACACCTCATCCAAATATGCATGAAGCATACACGTACGGATTCTCCTTTAGATATGCCGAATATGACTCCTCTTGATATAGATGCCATTGCCTCCATAAGCTCTGTTAAACGGTGTATCGTTTAATCGTTACTCTACTTCCGATTCAAACACTTCAAGTTCAACCGGTTCCAAATCTTCCTAATCGCAATCGTTCTCTTAGCCACGTGGGTCCTTGGGAGTGGTAGGGGTCTGTTAGACAGAGGCCCTGTACTATTTTCCCATTTTAACACACAATCTTAATGTCATCCTGTCCTTAGCTCAGTATCCATCCCTGAACAACGGAAGATTGTTCAGTGTATTGGAATTAGAACTTCAGGATTGAGGGTAGCAATCCGGTTACGTAATTTACGCACAAAAGATACTTCAATAACAAAGTCACCTAATCCGTACTTCGTCAGGGCAGATAGGTATACCAACTAGATATTATATCTTAAAGTTACGCGGACTCGAACAATCAATCTCCTCGTAATAAACAGCTAACCATAAACCGATGCTGTTCTACTTACATTCAGACCATTACAGCTACTAGTCTTCCCGTAGTTGGAGTAAACAGCAAATAGAAGATACAGTAACGAATTCGGTCGCTTACAGAAACTTTACAGGCAATTAGTTCGAGATTACTCTTCGCGCTACCTACTTCGCCGAAGAACTGCCAAATAACATACCACACTTGTTCACACTCAGAGTCACACTCAATCATCACCGAACAGACTCGCAACACAATACAACTGATTCATCATTCTGTACTAAGGAGAGAATAATCGACTAGCCGGAGTACAGACGGAACAGAACAAAGCAGAACTTATCCTTTCAACAACATATATGCGCACACACTGCATTACAGCACTCTCAAACGAGACTTAATCAAACAACATACTACAATTCCCACAACAAAACGGACTGCTGCCGCTCTTTTTCTCATTGCCTTAAATAGAGGATTTTTTACAAGGGTGCGCACTTCTGCAGTTACCTGCGCGTTCCCTGAAAGATTATTTTTTTTTCATTTAAGCTCCCTGTCCTCGTACTCTTGTCCTTGTTCGGCGGCCGTCCAGCACTTTTACATTTAAGGCACCTGTCCAGGTTCATCCGTCCTGGTTCGGCGGCCCTCTAACAGCTCCAAGTAGTACATCAGTGCATAAAGAGAATATGTACCTGAATTCTTAACATAAGATGCAAATCTTATGTTAACCACCATCCAATGTCTTTGAAGTAAACTGAAATCTTCATGAAGACAATCTTCAAATACATTATGTAGATGGCTGATCCACACCACCAAGCTGCTAGTGGGTAAGTCCTCTCCATAAGCAAGAGTGTGAGCACACTCTTCTCCAAGAAGTACTCCATAGCTGCTCCTCAACATGCTCCCCATGGCTGCCCCATGTGCGCTAGAGCACCACCTCTAATGAGGGACCAAGAACTGGCATTGCCGATTGGTGTGTGATATATTAAAAGTGACTCAAGGACTCTCTTTTATAGCCTTCCAAAGATCTTGTGAAAAACTCACTAAAAAGCACTTTATTTTAATCTCATCGCTTTTTAAATTGCTTTTGCTTTATTTTAAATGAGTTTGCTTTATCTTTAAAGTTTCTTTTAGCTAACTTTAAAAATAGCTTCTTGACCTTCTTTTTCACACTTCTGACTACCTGATGAATGATCTGAAAACATTTTTATGACCCTCATGCCGAGAGCTATCATATGAGGTCAAAACCCTAAATTAGTAGAAAATTATGGTTAGGGTTTTCTCCCAAATCTGATCTCTCATGATTGCATGTCATATACCATTAGAAAGCTCTCTTCAAGCTCTACACGATAGGCTCAGAAAACTTTTACCCAAATTTTGTGCCAAAAATGACAGTACCAAAATTAGGGTTTCTACCCTAAATGCATTTTGGACTGATGTGACATTGTTTTCCAACATAGCAGATGGGAAGGGATCTCAGACCTAGGATTGTTGAGTTGTCAGCTTACCAGTCCAAATTTAGTGATGCAATTATGACTTGGATTTCCAAATCACCACGCTGCATAGATTTAATCTCATTCTCAATAAAGAGTGGTATGCAAGCAAGAAGATAATTATAGATTTTCACACTCATATATATCACTTTAACCATAATGGTTACCACATGAGCATGCATTGAGAGCCTCATGCTTAGAAGTGCAAATGGATGTCTACCTCTGTGATGGTAAACAAAGAGTTTAAGTCTCTTTATTTCCTATATTTTGAACATTAAGATCTATTATCTTTATAGATTCAAACTATTTTGTAAGCTCAATTAGCTTCTAGAATGAAAACCAAATTTCAACACTTGTTTCTTTCAAAATTACCTTCAGGACTTCCAACTCACAAAACAATCGAGTAGAGGATTGAGCTAATACCAACAGCTCTTCCACTAGCCAAGAAACCATATTGAATAAGTCTACAAAGTACCTTGTATGGTCATGGAGTATCTTGACAAAGCACTAATTAGATCCAACAAGAAACTTTTGAAAATACATGTTTAATGAACTTCGAGTTCAACTCAAGATGAGTATTGATGAGCATCCACACACAACCCATTAGAACGAAAGAGTTAATTAGATACTAGAAGATATTCTATAACTATTGGAAGCTTATAACAGTTGGAAGCAAAAGATATCCTATAAAAGCTTTCTTATAGCAGTTGGAAGTAGAAGAATTGATTTATTGGTTTATTCCCCACAGTCTAACTACCATTGGGTTACCAACAAAATCTTTGAGTGCTTTAGAGTTCCTTAGAGATATGCATGCTAACTTGAAAATAACACAGTTTTACGACATCGCACACCACAAACATTTCAAGAGGGTGACCGTGTGTTTTTATAGGTTCCACTTCATTCATTCATCACAATGGGTCAGAAATCCAAGTTATGCCCTAGATTTTCTGAACCTTGGACAATCATTAAGAAGATTAGTGATGTTGCATACAAATTAAAATTGCTAGATGATTGCGAAGTTCACCTAGTTTTTCATGTTAGCAAGCTGAGACCAAACATTTCTCAAGATGAAATTTGAGTGGATGGTTTAGTTGCTTTAGGAGATAGAAGATCTTAGCCAAATGTGTCATCTAGAGTCCTTGATAAGTGGGAGCAGCCTCATGCAATTGCTTCATACTAGAGTATTTAGTCGCATGGACCAACCATCCACTCACAGATGCTACTTGGGAAATAGAAGCTCTCATTATCAAAAAAATATCCTTCCTTGATCACTAAGGACAATGATCTCTAGAAGGGGAAGAGAGTGTTAGATTTATTTAGAACTCCATGGTCTACCATTGCTCTACCTATATTTGTTCAAAGACCCTAGCTGGGTCAATGATCAGAGCTCTAGGAAGCCAAGGCTGTAGCATGTTTCTTCCAGGTTATACCATCTCCTCAAAGTGGCCATATGACGAGTGTTTGGAACTTAGAGAGGACTCTAGATGTGCTAACGGCAAGGGATATTTAAGATTGGGAGGGGAGTGGAACCTAGCTAATTGGGACCTTTCAGTTTTGATGGTGACGCTCATAGGATATGATAATGGAGTGCAATGCCTCACTCTCCTCAATCATGTAGATCCATCATTATATTCAATCATCATATTCAATCATCATATTCATTCATTACTCACTCTCATTTCCAATAAAGTACAAAACTATCCAATCACATTTGATAGAAATTGTTTAAACCCTATCTTTGATGGGTTCTCTCCATGCTTTTAATTGGTTTCGTCCAATTTACACGTGAAACATTTATCTTGAATAAGATAGATTTTTACAACTTGTCCACTAGGATGATCAATCTTTTTTAAATCTTATACAAAAAACTTACTCTTGTATTCATATAATGTTTTAGCAGAGATGGATGATAATTAAGTATTTGAATGAGATACCTACTCTGAAAGGAGATAGATCCTCACAGAGTTTCCACCATAATGATCGTTTATTGTTTCTTGAATTTTTCTTTGCATTCCCAAACTTCTATTTTGTAGTCCACTTTGGGACCAATTTACATTTTGTGATCTTTGTTTCTGTTGATTTCCATAGAAATGTTGAACTATGTTTATTATACAAAGATTAAATACTATCCTCTATAGATTTCCATAGAAAAGTTGAACTATTGTCATTATGCAAAGATTAAATACTTTGATGTATAGATTTCATTAATTATTCACATTTTCAATAAATAGAATATCAACATACCTCCAAATTTCTATCATCAACTTACTCGGGGATTCATAATGTTATGCCGTGGACAAGAATTAGGTAGGAATTTCTATATATAATGTGATTTCGGTTTTCATTGATTTCTTACATCAAATAGATAAATAAACTTAGTATTTTGCCCTTCATGCTTAATTATAAAAGATTTTTATCTTTCTTTGTTTTGAAAATAAGTTTGGTCGAACCCTAATGTCTCTGGAATTGAATGTATTGAAGGAAAAAACATATATGTGAAGGGCATACTACCCATGGGACCTCTCAAATCCCACAATGACGATTTGGAATGTTAAAGCATCATAAGGAAAGAAATGCCTGAAGGCATCTAGGTTCTATAATTGAAGCTCCAACCTTAGGAGCTTTCAGACCTTTTGGATGGATGACATTGGAGAAATACAAAGAAAGACATCAAGCACAAAGAGTTGAGTTAAAAATTGAATCTGAAAAAGCACCCTCATAACATTTAAAAGAAATCTATCACACTTAGGTTTGATAAAAGCCTATGATTTAGGAAAAGTGATTCCAAACTTCTAGGGAATACGTTAAAGAGTATACCTATACACAATGAACTTTGAATGTATGATCCCATGCATGTGTAAGCTCTCTTACATTTTCAATGGGCTAGTAGACCATTTTTGTTAGCAAGTCTCCTCCTTGCTTAAGTGATTTTAGTAGACTCTATGTAGCCATATCTAGAATTGGGCCTCATTTGGTTGGGTGTATATGCAAAAAGACAAGGTGATGGGTTTCTATTGTACACCATGTTTTACAATGGGTACAATGAAACTTGAAAAATCTTTTAGATGAGGATATCGTCTCAATTCAAAGTATTACCCTACAATAATATAAGGTCTATAGTATTAAATACATCTCTAACCTATCTAGATATGCTTCAAATTGAGGATGAAGTTGAAAATTAATTAATTTTAGCCCCACTAATAAAATAGCTAGCTTGTTTACCATTTGATAATTCATGGAGTTAAGGTAAATAAACAGAAAAAAGAGAAAAAGAGAAAAACAAAACTTTTTTTTCCTTTATTTCTCATATCTACAAATGTAAATAGAAAAAATGATGCATGAATGCAAAGCTCAAACCAAACTCCAATTAGAATGGGTCCCCATTGAAGATTTCAAAAGAATAAATCCAATAAAACATGTAACATTGTAATGGCTTACTTTGTAGAATAACTTTTGTACACTTGAAATTTATAATAAAAACTCTCCTATAATGTGAAGTATCATCTTCATGGCATACAAAAGACTCTCTAAACAGGTTAAAAAGTATGTATATTTCTTATTTAAATCTCTTCTTAGACATGATTCATGAGAGAATCTCAACTTCATATTAGATCATATCGAATAGGCTTTCAAAAAGATGTTCTCTCATTTAATTCATCCTTTAACGAGTTAGTTTTGATGGTGATTCTCATAGCATATGATAATAGATTGCAATGCCTTATGATACTTGCTCTAGTAGTTAGTATCTTCAAAATAACATAAAATGGACGTGCAAAGAACTCTACATAATATTTGAGAGACTTTCTTGATCTAGCTTTGTGTTTTTCTTTTCAATACTACATTCTACATCGGATTCAATCATATAGATCCATTTTCTCTCACTCACAATCATTTCTATTAAAGCTACAAAGTATCCAATCACATTTTCCAAAAATTATTTAAGCCCTTTTTTCCACAGCTTGTCTCCATGATTTCTACTCATTTCGACCAACTTACACATGTGATATATTTGTGTCGAAGAGGTTAGAGTTCCATTTTTTCACTAGGATGATCCATCTTTTCTAAATCTTATACCACTAACTTACTCTTGTATAAATGTTTTGGAACATATGGAGGTTAAATAAGGATTTTAATGGAATACCTACTTCCAAAGAATATAGATCCTTACAAAGTTTACACCATAATGATTGTTTATTGGTTTTTTCTTTCATTATTCTTTACATTCCCAAAGTTCTATTTTGTAGTCCACTTTAAGAACAATTTACTTTCTATGATATTTTTTTTTGTTGATTTTCATAGAAAAGTTTAACTATGGTTATTATACAAACATTAAATACTTTCCTCTACAGATTTCCATAAAATGTTCAATTATGGCCATTATACAAAGTTTAAATACTATAGATTTCCTTAATTATTCACGTTTTCAATAATTAAAATAAGAACAAACCTCCAGATTCATATCACCAACTTATTCAAGGATTCATATTTTTATGACATGAATAAAGGATAGGTAAGAAATTATTATCTAATCTTGTTTCTATTTTCATGCATTTTTTGCATCAAACCGATAAATAAACTTAGTGTTTGGGCCTTTCTGCTTAAATATAAAAGATTTTTTTCTTTTTTATAAAGACTTTTTGGTAGATGCTAATCTTCCCGAGCTTGAATGTATTGAACAAAAAACCATAGATGTGAATGGCATAGTGTTGGGAGAGGATGGTTGGATGCACTCAGAGATTGAGTAGGTGCTGCTAAACCTGCTTCACACCTGCCCTCCTTTGCCTCCAGGAATGATTAATAAACTTGCTTAGCTTCCAAATGATACCAAGAAAGCATATATGTACTTTGCAAATGATATGTGTAATGATCAAATCAAAACAGATTACTTGAGACTTCAAAAATCCAAGAAAACTTGCTATTTTGGTATTGACACCTGCTCAGTCTTTCACTGAGTATGACCAGCACACTTACAATTGATCAAATTCCTTCTGGAAATATTACATTAGCTTCACAAGCTACCACTTTCAAGTGGAATGAGAAGAAATGATGAATTATACTATGAGAAATGAGTTTAGCAAAAATATGTTTACCCCCGACTTTTTAGGAGCTCTGCAGAAAAATACCAGAGACGACTTCGAGCGAGATTTCTCCGAGATGACTGATCCAATGACCTTCAAATTTTGTAGCCACGTAGTATGCTTGGAGCTGGTTCCAACAAGCTTTGAATCACTTGATATGGTTGAGTAGGCACTGAGATATGCCTCTTGGAATTTGACAGACTTGGAGAAGATAACTCAGAAAATCACAGAGTAGATGAATGTAAGTATTTGTCTTAGATCATGTAAATGTACGTTGCCATTGGCATGATAAACATAGCTCAATGGTACTCAAAGGTGTAGGCTATGGAGTAGCACTCACACACTCAATGATCAAAGCTATAAGCCTCGGGAAAAGTGAAGGACAACCGCTACTTTTGACTTACACTTTTTATAGGAGTTGAGTTGAATTTGAGTTTGAATTCAAGTTCAAATCTCCTATGATCACTCCACTAAATGTAGGGAGATATTCTCTCCATCAATCAACAACCTTTTCCACGACTTCCAATCAATTAGGTGTGATTACATAAAATGCCAAGTCACTAAGACTTTTACAAGAGATAAAATGGTAAGAACTTATAAGCATAAGTTCCTATAGTCCTTCTCACATGTTGAGTCTTCAAGATAGTGTCCAAGCCAAATTGTGAAGGCTTGAATTGCACCAACAGCTCCCCCTCAAGCCAAACACTTTGGCTTAAGTCTTCATCTTCAATCTTCAATCACATCCTGCAATCCAATCATGGATTTGAATCTGCATAACTTGTTTCCATCCAAAGCTTTAGTAAGTAAATCTGCACATTGCATATTAGTGGACACATAAGTCAATTGAATGTCTTTGCTTAGCAACTTTTCTCTCACATAGTGGTAATGAACCTCTATGTGTTTTGTCCTAGCATGATATATTGGATTAGCTGCAAGGTGAAGAGAGCTTGTGTTATCTCCAAAGATAATTGGGGGCCTAGTGTATAGGCCTAGCTCTGTATACAAAAGCTTCAACCAGATAGCTTCTTGAGTGGCATTGGCTAGCCCTCTATACTCTGCTTCACTAGATGACAAAGCTACTGTAGGTTGTTTCTTGGCTGACCAAGAAATAGGTTTATCACGTGCAAAACATATGTATCCTGATGTGCTTCTCCTATCATCCTTGCATCCTGCCCAATCTGCATCTGAATATACTTTAATGTCAATATCTGATGTATAAGGAAAGTACAAACCATGGTTTAGAGTTTCATTTAGATACTTCAAGATCTTCTTTGCTGCCTCTAGGTGAGGTACTCTTGGTTTGTGCATGAATTGACTTAGCACACTAACTCCATATGCTATGTCAATTCTAGTCAAGGTAGCATAATTCAAACTACCTACCATACTTTGATATCCTGTAATGTCTTGGATTTCATCACCTTCATGAGCACTAAGCTTTGGGTTGACTTCCATAGGAGTACTTGAGACTTTAGCATCCTGCAAATTAAATTTTTTCAACATATCCTGAACATACTTCTTCTGAGTGATATATATACCTGAATTAGTATAAACCAATTCAAGTCCTAGAAAGTATTTCAATAATCCAAGATCATTGATCTTGAACTCCTTCATCATATGATTTTTGATGCTTCTGATTCCTTGGACATCATTACCTGTAATGATGATGTCATCGACATAAACACAGAGATAGATTACCTCTGAATTGCTCCTTTTGATAAACAATGATGTATCTGCCTTACTCATAGTAAACCCTTGATCTTGGAGATATGTTGTCAACCTATAGTTCCATGCCCTAGGTGCCTGCTTCAAACCATATAGAGCCTTCTTCAATTTACAAACATAATTTACCTTCTTGGGATCTTCATAGCCAGGTGGTTGTGACATGTAGACTTCTTCAGATATCCATCCATTCAAGAAAGCATTCTTGACATCCAATTGGTACATGTTCCAATTCTTGGATGTAGCTACACTCACCAATATTCTGATTGTTGGCATCTTAGCCACAGGAGAAAATGTCTCCTCATAATCAATGCCTTGGGTTTGTGCAAAGCCCTTGGCTACCAACCTAGCTTTATACCTGTTGATTGTACCATCTGAGTTCCTCTTGAGTTTGTAGATCCATCTGGATCCTATCACCTTCATAGAGTCCTTCTTGGGTACCAAGTCCCATGTGCCATTCTCCTTGAGAGCCTCTATTTCTTCATCCATAGCTTCTTTCCATTCTGGTTTGGTGATTGCCTCTTCATATGAACCTGGTTCTTCATTCAACAGATCCTTTGCAAGATATACAGAATGCTTAGTTACAAGAGAAGTGTCATACCCATATCTGATAGGCTTCTTACTTTCTCTCTGAGATCTCCTCATTGCTTGAGTTGAGAATTCTGGTATATCCTCTAGCTTCTTCATTTTCATCTTTCCTTTGGACTTCCATGCCTTGAATTCCTCAAGGTTAATTGTGTCATCATCATCTAAGCTTGAGTCTTCTTTCTGGATTGGTTCCTCCTTGGTGAGCTTTGGGAAATCTTCTTCCATATCATAGGGTAGACTAACCTTCCTGCATTCATTCTCATACCATGAGTCATTCTCATAAAAAATGACATCTCTGCTTACCTTGAACCCTTTATTGGTTGGGTTGTAGAATCTGTACCCTTTTTGGTTCAAGTCATAACCAATGAAGATAAATTTTCAGCTTTAGGGTCTAGCTTTCCCCTTACCTGTGAGGGAATATGCACATATGCAATACAACCAAAGATTTTGCAATGATCCAATGATGGTCTCTTACCATGCCAAGCTTCATAAGGTGTCATTCCATCAAGTGACTTTGATGGCAACCTGTTTATGAGATAGGTGGCAGTAGATACACTCTCTGCCCAAAGATAATTTGGCAATTTTTTCTCATTAAGCATAGACCTGGCTGTTTCAACTATAAGTCTATTCCTTCTTTCAGCTACCCCATTTTGTTCAGGTGAGTACCTTGTGGTTATCTCCCTCTTGATGCCTCTTTCCTGCAAGAAGTCCTCAAACTCATTTGAGAAGTATTCACCTCCTCCATCTGACCTTAGCCTTTTCAAGTTTCTACCTGTTTGATTTTCAACTAGTGCAAGATATCTTTTGAAACAATTAAACACTTCATCCTTATGCTTCATAAAGTATAACACAGTCCATCTGCTATAATCATCAATGAAGGACACATAATACCTTGATCCTGAAATGGATGGTTCCTTGCTAGGTCCCCAAACATCTGTATGCACCAATTCTAGATAGTCTTCATGCATAAAACCTTTCCTTGAGTAGGGAAATCTGTGAGACTTACCAAATTGACAAGCACCACATTTGTAAATCATGTGTTGCTTGGATACATTAGGTATCCCAATCACACATTGATCTCTGCTCATTTGCTTCAAGGTCCTTTCACCTATGTGCCCTAGTCTCTTGTGCCATATTTCTAATTCTGAAAGTGTTTGATCCTTGTAATTGTATAAAGCAATGTTTTTGGTGTCTTCTAGCTCAAAAGTAAATAATCTACCTGATTTTTCTCCCTTGGCTATCCTTCTGAATCCATGTCTTGGGTCCTCCACATATGCTCCATGTTGATTGAACCTGACCTGTAAACCTTTTTCAACAATCTGACCTACACTCATTAAGTTCTTGGTGATTGTTGGAACATAAAGTACTCTGCTCAATAAGTTCTGATTACCATCACTAGTCTTTACATTACCAATCTTTACAACAGAATGCTTAGTATCATCACCTGTCTGTACCTGATGTTTGCCCTTGGGTTCTTCGAAATCAGAAAGTAGTGCCACATTGCCAGCTACATGATTAGAACATCCTGAATCAATATAGAATAAGTGATCATCATTGATACCTGACTTAGAAGTCATATTCATGATCAATAGGGAGTCATCTTGCTCCTCTGTATAGTTGTTGTAGTCCTTCCTATTTCTGTATCCACCTTGGTAGTTACCATTGTTGTTGTAATTGTTATTGTAGTTATTGTTCTAGCCATTGTAGCTTTGGTGTTGGTTGAATCAGCCTCTACCTTGAGAGTATCCACCTCTTTGATGGCCTCTTCCTCTCTGATTTTTATAGTTTCTGTAGTACTCATCTGTGGTATGATTAGACAGACCACATATATTGCATGGTGATGAATTGTAGGATCTCCCCCTACCTGGCTTACCTCCTCTGCCTCTACCTCTTGAAGATCTACCTCTCCTTGCATAGTTTGCTTGGGAGGTAGAGCCTTCTTCATCAACCTTCTTAATTTTACTCTTATCTTTAACCTTCTTATCAGTGTATAGAGCAGAGGGGTTGTTACCTTTTGATTGCTCTCCATTCCTTGTAAGCTTTGCTTCATGTGTGAAGAGGTGACCAATCAGAGTTGTTAAATGAGGAGCATGTATGTCCATGTATAGATCCATTGCAGTGGTGAAGCTTTCCCACTTATCATCAGCTTTTAGTCCATTGATTACCTGCCTTACTATTTGTTCCTCTTCAATCTCCTCTCCAATACTTGCAAGCTGGTCTGCAATGTCTTTGACCCTAGTGACAAAGTCTAAAACTGATTGCTTTGATTGCTTCCTAAGAGTTGTAAATTCAATCCATAGTTGATTCTTTCTGGCCCTTCTATTAGATGAAAAGTATGATGACAAGGTTTCCCAAGTTTCTTGGGAAGTCTTACAATTCCTGATGTGAGGTAAAAGGAAATCAGATATAGAGTTAAGAAGATAAGACCTTGCCAATGCATCTTTTGCACACCATGTGTTGAGCCTCTCTTGTTCATCCTTGGTGGGTAGTCCTCTTGCTTTGAATGAGGGCAATTCCTCATCTCCTGAGATGAATCCAAATAAGCTTCTTCCTTGTAGATAGGTCTTCATCCTTAGAGACGAAGCTTGGTAATTGTTCCTATCCAATTTGTCAATGAATGAAGGAAAGCCATCTCCCATGTTACCTTGTTTGCTCTGATACCACTGTTGGGAGAGGATGGTTGGATGCACTCAGAGATTGAGTAGGTGCTGCTAAACCTGCTTCACACCAGCCCTCCTTTGACTCCAGGAATGATTAATACACTTGCTTAGCTTCCAAATGATACCAAGAAAGCATATATGCACTTTGCAAATGATATGTGTAATGATCAAATCAAAACAGATTACTTGAGACTTCAAAAATCCAAGAAAACTTGCTATTTTGGTATTGACACCTGCTCAGTCTTTCACTCAGTATGACCAGCACACTTACAATTGATCAAATTCCTTCTGGATATAGTAAATTAGCTTAACAACTACCATTTTCAAGTGGAATGAGAAGAAATGATGAATTATACTCTGAGAAATGAGTTTAGCAAAAATATGTTTACCCTCGACTTTTTAGGAGCTCTGCAGAAAAATACCAGAGACCACTTCGAGCAAGATTTCTCCGAGATGACTGATCCAATGACCTTCAAATTTTGTAGGCATGTAGTATGCTTGGAGCTGGTTCCAACAAGCTTTGAATCACTTGACTTGATTCAGTAGGCACTGAGATATGCCTCTTGGAATTTGACAGACTTGGAGAAGATAACTCAGAAAATCACAGAGTAGATGAATGTAAGTATTTGTCTTAGATCATGTAAATGTACATTCCCATTGGCATGATAAACATAGCTCAATGGTACTCAGAGGTGTAGGCTATGGAGTAGCACTCACACACTCAATGATCAAAGGTATAAGCCTCGAGAAAAGTGAAGGACGACCGCGACTTTTGACTTACACTTTTTATAGGAGTTGAGTTGAATTTGAGTTTGAATTCAAGTTCAAATCTCCTATGATCACTCCACTAAATGTAGGGAGATATTCTCTCCATCAATCAACAACCTTTTCCATGACTTCCAATCAATTAGGTGTGATTACATAAAATGCCAAGTCACTAAGACTTTTACAAGAGATAAAATAGTAAGAACTTATAAGCATAAGTTCCTATAGTCCTTCTCACATGTTGAGTCTTCAAGATAGTGTCCAAGCCAAATTGTGAAGGCTTGAATTGCAGCAACACATAGTGCCCATGGGACCTTGCATATCCCACAAACTAGGGTTTAGAATGTCAAAACAGTATAAGGAAAAGGGTACCTGAATGCATCTAGTTTCAGTAATTAAAGCTCCAATCTTATGAGCTTTTGGACACTTTGGATGGATGCCCCTTGGATCAATGATAAGGAGCACATCAAGCAAGAAGAATCGAGTTTGAATTTCAATGTGAGAATGCCTCCTCATAAAAGTCAAAAGACATCTACACACTTAGGTGTGATAAAGCCTGTGATTTAGGAAAAGGGATTCCTAACATCTACAAAATCTTTTCAAGAATTTATCTAGACACAATGAACTTGGAATGTATGATTGTGTGCATGTGTGGAATCATTTATATTTTGAATAGGCAAAGAGACCCCTTTGCTTAGAAAGCCTTGTGCTTGCTTAAGTGATCTTATTAGACTTTGTGTAAACATATCTAGCTCTCAATTGTTTGTGTGTATGCACCAGATATCTCCAAATATTAAGTAGTGTTCCCTTATCAAATTGTGAATCATACAGATCCACTTTTCCTCACTCACACTCACACTCAGTCACACACTTGCAAAAAATTATCTAACACTATCTTTAATAGCTTGTCTCAATGTTTTCTAATAGTTTGGACCAACATACACACAAAGTCATATTCTTTTGGTGTGAATGAGTGATAAATAAGGATGTTCATAAAGAAGATAGATTTTTATAACCTCTTCCCTAGGACAATTGATCGTTTCTAAATCTTATAGCACAAACTTACGCTTGTGTTCATACAATGTTTTGGCACAAATGAAGGATAAATGTGGATTTGAATGAGGTAACTACTCTCAAAGAAGCTATATTCTTACAAAGCTCATACCATAATGATTGATTATTGTTGTTTGCATTTTTCTTTACATTCCCAAATTTCTATTTTGTATTCCACTCTAACCCTATTTACTCTCTATGATATTTGTTTTTATTGATTTCCATAGAGATGCTGAAGTGTGATTATTATACAAAGATTTAATACTTTCCTCTATATATTTCTTTTTTATTCACATTTTCAACAACTAGAATATGACCATACCTCCAAATTTCCTCGGTGCTAAATGTATTGAAATAAAAACCATACATGAAGGGCAAAGTAGCCATGGGACCTCCCATATCCTACAAATGAGCGTTTAAAATGTTGAAACATTACAAGGAAAGGGGTGCTCGAAGGCATCTGGTTTTTGTAGATAGAACGTCGACCTTAGGAGCTTTTGGAACTTTTGCATGAATGCCACTTTGAAGCAATGAGAAGCAAGACATCAAGCACAAAGGTCCAAGTTCCACTTTGAATTTCAAAAAGCCCCCTTGTATCAGTTAAAAGACATCTATCACACTTGGGTATGATAAATTCCTAACATTTACAAAAAGCGATTCCTAACATCTATCGAATGTTTAAGGACTATATCTACACACACTAAACCTGGTAGAAGTTTGAAGCTTTCGACCAAGCTTTGGGCTTACTTCCTTTTGTGGATTGATATCTTGCCAAATAACTTTGCTATTCCTTATAAATGAGTGTCAAATCCTTGTTCGATGCATCACCCTTAGGGGGGATGTTTAGATATATTTTGGTAGTGATGTGTGTGGACACACTTAGGATCACCAAGGCACTTTTTTCCCTCTTTAGGAGATCTTTTTTTAGGGCTTCTGTATATGCCTATAGCCATAACTAGTCACTTAATTTTGAACAGTAACTTTTTAATACATTTAATAGTGTGTGTTGTGATCCAAGCTTCCTCTTATTCCTTGTGTTTTTCATGTGCTTCTATAGAACTCAAGCTCCAACACCCCCCAAGGATCTTATGTTTGTCAGATTGTTTGAAGATGCACTAAATCTTTAAGAGTGCTTGTATAGTAAAAGCTCTCAAAGAAATAAAGTTTTGAGAAAGACAAAAAGAGTAGAAGACAAAGAAGTTCTCCAATCATAAAAATTGTGGATAGGATTTGAGATGTGAACTCGTATCCAAATGACTTCTCCTCATTAATTGAGTTGAATACAAAGGAAAAGAAGAAATCTAGAAGATCTTCATGACAAAGGATTGAAATTTTGGAAATCAAGTGAGCAGAGGTAGATCTTGAGAAAAGGAGTGTGAATCCTTGTTATAAAGTTGCTTCAATTCAAGAGGAAGAAAAACTTAAGGTACAATTTCTTTAGTTCATTGTTCTTGAACATTGAAGAGGAGATAAGAGGTCTACAAAGGAGTTTAATATTGAATTCAGTTCTAGAAAGCTAACAATTTGAGCATCTCACAATGAGCTTGCATAAAGCTTGAGCATTGGCCGCTACTAAGAAGCTTGAGCACTAGTTTGCAAAAATCTTGAGCATTTATCTTGTGTTCATTCTAATCCATCTTAAGGCGAAGAATTCAAGGAACACTTGAAAACATGAAGCACTTCAAATGAGGCCTTTTAAAGAAGGTTTGTGAAACGAGTACGAAAGTGAAGATCATTCAAGCTACATCAAGGAAAAGAAAGGATTCAAAGAGTATTTGTCAAAGGAGTTTACGAAAATGAACCTTACAAAAAGAGAAGCTAAGCAAGGAGTGAAATTCTCATTCAAAAACAGTCTTGAAGGTATACAATCCTTGGATTGTATGGGTGCTATTAGATTTTAGGTTTTCAAGAATGAATTAATGGCAAGATGAATTCCTACTCTTAGAGAAGAAGAGAAAATTATTTCACACACACACACACACTTCATACCTCTGAGGCACACAATCTCTTGTATCTAGTTCCTATTTCTGCCTAGATATAGATATTGTTAGTTTGTATCATATACACACATTGTAATTTGACATTCATATATAGATAGTGTAGGTGAGCCTCATAGCTTAACGTTATGCTTGAAATCTTGTCTATTCTCCCTCTATCTCTCACTCATCTATTTTTGAGTCTTAAGGTGTGTATGTTAAGGTTCAACTGTTGGAAGATCCTATAAACCTGTGATATATTGTTATTGTGTCCCACCACCATTTCCAACATATGGTATTTAGACCTTAGAATACCAACATTTTGTATCAAAGCCTAGTTCAAATATGCCCTTAACAAGATGAGTGAATATAGACTTGAGAATGAAGACAAGCTTGAGGGTATGTTTAATCATCCAATCTGGAGTCTTATGATGATGAATCTGTTAGTAACAGACTTATGGAATATTGTCAATGGCACTTATCCAAGGCCAAGACAAGTGGGAGAAGATGTTGCTTCATCTTCCAGAAGACCGTCTGTTCCTATTTTTGCTCAATAGGAGGTTAGTGAAGAAGACAAAACTCTTTCATCATCAGAAGTCCGTACTACTACCAGATTACTTCCTACATTAGAGCAATCCAGATGGGATTCAAGGGATTTTTTAACACTTTCATATATTGCTATGGGAGTTAAGAGGCATATTATACCCCAAATCAGGTCATGCAGAACTTCTTGTCAAACTTGGTTGGAGTAAGAAAATCTCTGTAAGAGCAGAAACCCTGCTAGGAAAGCTCATCTAAGGAGATAACTAGCCAACACAAGGATGAAAGTTGGTGAATCAATTCAGACACATATTTTGAAGCTCAAAGAGTTACGAGATCAGTTACTCAATGCTGAAGGCAACATTTCAAATGAAGAGATGATAAACACACTTCTAAACTAACCTCCATTTACATATCATGCTTTTGTTACTTGTTTATCTCTCTCAACAAGAGATACAGAAGTTTCATTTGAAGAGCTATAGTTTTTATTACATCAAGATGAAGATAAAAAAAAGGGTATGGAAGAGAATGATGAAGCCATGTTATCATCATCAAAGGGAAAGAAGAAGAAGGAGATAAAAAAGGAGAAGAAGAGTTAGCAATCCAAGAATGAAAGTAAGTCTTCTAATCCAAAGTATTCTAGTCCTTTTCCTAATGCTTCCTCTACACCCAAAGAAAATCCTTGGACTACATCTGATTCAAAGAAAGGAGTATGCCGCGACTGTAAGAAATGAGCTCATTATATAGCAGAATGCAAAGCAAGGATTTTCAATGAGAAGAAGAAAGAATCAAGTAATAGTGTTGAAGATGATCCAAAACCAAAATCTTCAAAGGTAGCTTCATATGCATGTGCTACTATTGAAGAGGTAAATTTTGATCAAACAACATTAAATGAAATCTCATATAATCCTTTGATTTTTTGTTCTAGAGCTACTAAGCATATGACGGGTTGTAGAAAGGTATTCTCTTCCGTTTCAAACTCTTCATGTAGAAGAGTGACCATTGTAGATGGTCATGATTTGGATGTTGTAGGTGTTGGAGAAGTGAATCTTAAGTCAAGAACAGGTGGAAATTTTACAATTTTTAATGTTATATATGTTCTAGACATGAACAAGCATTTTCTCTCTATCTCTACTTTCTTGTCCAATGGTTATAAAGTAGTTTTTAACAAAGCTTCATGTCTAATCCTCTCACTTGATGAGGAGCATTGTCTACTGTTCTATATGTTCCAGATATGAAGAAGAATTTGCTCTCTATCTCTACTTTCTTGTCCAATGGTTATAAAGTAGTTTTTAACAAAGATTCATGTCTAATCCTCTCACCTGATGAGGAGCATTGTCGATTTCAAGGTGAAAACAAAAGTGGCATGTTTGTGTTATCCAAATAATTCATGCTAATGTTGCTAGGTCTAGTACACCTAAGGACAACATGAAGTTATGGCATGTTAGATTTGGCCATATCAGTGACACAACTCTCAAGCATATCAAAGATCAAGGTATGGTGGAGAGTTTGCCTACTTTTGCTTTACCAAATGATGCAGAGTCATGTGACGGATGTCTTGAAGGAAAGCTTCATAAACTTCCTTTCAAGAAGCATGGATACATCACAGCCACAAGGAAGTTACAGATAATACATTCAGATGTGAATGGTCCAATGAGAACAAATTCTATTCAATGGTTTAGGTACTTTGTTATGTTCATTGATGATTTATCGAGATATTCATGGATTTACAGTCTCAAAGTGAAGTGAGAGGTTTTTCCCACTTTCAAGAAGTTCTTAGCTATGGTTTAAATAGAAGTCAGTCAAAGATCCAGATTTTGAGAAGTGATAGAGGAGAAGAGTAAATGTCAAAAGAATTTAAGTCTTTTCTTGAAGACAAATGTATCTCTCATCAACTCACTATTGCTTAAATGCAAAAATAGAATGGTATTGCAAAGAGAAAGAATAGGATACTTGTTGAGATGATGGGTACTATGATGTCATCCAAAAGGGTTTCTCCCAAGTTTTGGTTTGATGCAGTACATACAACTAATCACATTCTGAATATGTCTTCCACAAAAGCTTTAAAGGTCATCACACCTTATGAAGCCTATTATGGGAAGAAACCCTATGTGAGTTTCTTCAAAGTTTTTGGCTCCTAGATTATGTTCACATTGACAAGAAGGATATATCGTGGTAAGCTTGATGTAGAATCCATTAAAGCGGTCTTATTGGTTATGCAATTGAAAGCAAAGGATACTGATTCTATGTTCCAGATACATGTGATATCCTACTCTCACACAATGTATATATTGCAAAAATTAAAATTTATGATAAGAAGGAGGAAATTCCTGATTTTGTAAAGGTAGATGACTATGCATTTTTCATAAGGAATTTGGATACTTAAATTCATCCATACCAGGGGGTGATGACCCTTCTCAAAACCTAAAAGATACAGCTGAAGAGAAAATTTCATTACCTACACTAGTACCTAGTCCATCATCAGTACCTCTTGAAGTTCCAACTTATGAAATTGGAGAAGGTTCCAGTTCTAGAGTTCCAAAAGAAAGAGATACTAAAGAACCAGAAGAGATTCCACCACTTTTTAGGAACATGCCAAAGTGTTTATATCAAACATGGAAGGACCGTGGTATACGGGAATACATAGGAATAACTAGAAGCAAGACCAGGAGACAACAAAAAGACTTGGTAAATTATGCAGATTATTTTGAGATTCATAATGTTGTAGCTCTTACTTTAGTTGAGAATGAACCAAGTAGTGTTCAAGATGCACTAACTAGTCTTATATGGAAGAAATCTATGCAAGAAGAGATTTATTATATCCATAAGAATCAAACTTGGAAGCTTTGTGAGTTACCAAAAAATAAGAAAGCTATTCGTGTTAAGTGGATCTTCAAAATCAAAAGAAAGGCAGATGGTACTATAGAAAGGTATAAAGCAAGATTAGTTGTCAAAAATTATGCACAAAAGAAAGGTATTGAATATGATGAGACTTTTGCACCTACATCTAGAATGCCAGTGGTCAAGATGATACTCTCTTTAGTTGCATTCTTTAGTTGGAAAGTATACCAGCTAGATATCAAAATTGCATTTCTTAATGGTGATCTACATGAAGATGTTTATGTTCAGCAGCCAGAGGGTTTTGAAGAAACAGGTAAAGAGCATTTAGTGTGCAAGCTTATCAAAGCTTTGTATGGACTAAAGCAAGCAGGTAGAGCTTGGTATGCGAAGATACATATTTATCTTCTATCTATTGGATTTGAAAACTCAGATGCAGGTCCCACTCTTATGTTAAAGCTGAAAGGATGTTTTGACTATTATTATTATCATTTATGTTAATGATATGATCATGAGAGGTCCCAAGGATTCAAATCTTTAGTAGTTTAAAGGACAAGTTAAGAATACATTTGATGTAAATGACTTAGGGATTTTGCATTCTTATCTTGGAATTGAGTTTAAATACACAGAGGTGTAACTACATGAAAAAAAAAAATTGAGAAATCATTGGAAAGGTTTGAGATGACATATTATAATTCTATGTAGACACCTATGAATGTTAATGTGTTATAAGAGTCAGAAGCAGATTCAGAACCATTTGATGCTACATTATGTAGTCAAGCAGTCAGTTGCTTATATCTATGTAATACACATTGGGACATTCAGTTTGCAAATTCTCAAGCATACAAGTTCATACATAGTAAGCTCAAGATTTAGTGGAAATCAGTCAAGAGATATTTGAATACATCAGAAGTTTTAGATGTTATTGAACTTTGTACCATTATGGCATTGAAGTGGGGATTGTTGGAAACAATCTCAAACATGCTCCAACAATAACTTGATTAGTAGCTCTCTCTTCCTATCCCATTATCTTGTCATTGTACATCAAATGGCATGGGCATCTTGGTCTATGAGAAAAAGTGTGAAAACATCTCATGATGGCTCACCTTGGATTCTGATGAACCACAAACAATGGCGGTGCGCGAAAATTTGTTTTTATTCATATGAGAAATAAATCGAAAGCGACATCCTTGTTTTTCTATTATTCTTTGCAAATGACTGCTGATATTGCTTTATTCAATAGCTTTTGTGTTTGCTTTTCACATAGCTCAAAAGCTATAAAATAAGGACCAAGCTTATTGTTCAAATCATCACACAAGCAATCTTCTCAAGCTACTCAAGGAGAACTTGGAGGAGATTTTGGAGGCCATCTTGGAGGAGGAATTCTCACGTCATGGAGGATTTGTGGTCTACACTACAACAGATCGACCGTATACCTAGGTTTCTATCGAGGGAAATGAACGCGCCTATTTTTGTCGCAACGTCAGTGTAGATGTCGGTATGCCCCTTGGTACTAAAGCACCAGTATGGGCGTCGCTATGGGCATCGGTATAGGCGTCGGTATGGGCGCAGGTATAAGCATCGATAATACCGACGCTTATATCAACGCCCATATCGACACCTCTGCTCGGTGCATCGTCGCGTATACCGGCGCCCGCTAGGTGTACCGACACTTATTCCGATGACATTATTGGGTGTACCGTCTCGTATACTGACGACCATATTTGCAAATTTCTTTTTGGGCAGAGTGTGTTATCTTTTGCTATAACAACATTACCATGATGTTGCTTAACGGAAGACAATGCACTCTGCCCAAAAGAAACCGAGTACATGTGATGTGTACTCTAATGTCAACCGAAATACGATTTCATAAAACAGAATATTATTGGACACAAAAGAGATAATCAGAATGAACCATGAACCATGTACCAAAAAGTGATATATTTCATTAATGAAGCATGTACAAGAGTGTGGCAAACCACTGTCATATATGACGCTTTTACAAAATGTGACAAAGCAATGCATTGCCATAAAAAAATCAAATAAAAAATTTTGGTGTGCCACTACCATACACATGCAAAGAACGTTCCATATCAATAGTCCTGCAACAAAGAACATTAATGGAATGAGATAAATTCACATGAAATTACAAACAAGTAAAAAACAAGTTTATAAATTAATCACCTCATCACAAACGCTCCCATGAAACGACCACACCGCGTCCCTCCAAGTCCTCCAATAGTGCAGTCAATCCGTGATGATATCCATAAGCCTCCTCTGTTCGTGTTGGAGGACGACCCATTGCCAGCTCCTGCAACAAATATACAAAACATTAGAGGAACATACATGAGAAACTTAACACAAATAAATTCAATAAATGAAATGGTCCTTACAAACTCATGACGCATCATGTCATATCCGTTGCTACCCAAATGTGACGGTCCAACCGTATCTAAACGTGTGGCTATGGCATCTCACTTCTGGTGATATCGGTGAGGAGTCTGCTACTACTCGTTGCGAATCAGATCCCACTCCTCAGCATCTGACCATACAGGCTTTGGTAAGCCTGCTCTGAAAGCATCACGAGCCTTGGATCGTCGACGGGACATAACCTCACGTGCGGTGTGCAGAATCCACTTTGTGCTGACAAGAGACTATCCATCGGCTGGTCGGAACTCCTGATAAATTGTCTGTGTGATATAATTCTTTCGATCTTTATCCTGCTCACCCCATTTCAGAATGATAGAGTGTCCAAACTAGATGGAGCAAAGCTGTCGTATGTGTGCACGCATTGCTTTGCCAGTCGCATCCATCACCGGAGGTCCATCTCGGATACTATACACCTTGGAGTCATCATGATCATGAGCACCCCAAGGTGTACGTGGTGTTCCACCTAGTGTTCCACCTGGTGTACTACGTGGCGTACCTACATCTAAGGTACTCGTCCTAGGAGTAGAAGCAGGCAACACAACGTCCGTCGCACTACCTCCACAACAACCGCCTCCTCCGCCTCCAGACCTACCTGTAGATCCACTCCTAGAACCTCTTGCTCTAGAGCGTGACCTCGATCTACGAGATGGGCCAGAACCTGTATCGCGCTGAGGTGTCGAACGCACATGTCTACTAGTAGACCCAGTAGAAGATGGCTGAAAAGATGGTCATGGTGGAGTCACAAAGCTAGGAGACATACCTCCAACGGGAGTAGCACCACCCGCAGGAGTGACACCGACAGGACTGACACTTGCGTGAATGACACCGACGGGAGTGAGGCCAGCGAGAGTGAGGCCGGCAGGAGTAAGGCCGCTAGGAGTGAGGTCGGGAGGAGTGCTACCACGAGTGATCCAATACTGTGATGCAGCTATACGTGGGAGGAACCTAAGAGATGAACTCCAAAAACTGCTCCTCTGTTATGGAATGTGGAGTGACTGGAGGACTGTCTCCCATCGTGCTCTGTAATAATAGAACTCAAATAATTAGCATGCGATAATAAAAGTAATATAGAAAATAAACATAAAAAAAAACAAAAATTAGTACATACAAGTGTTTTATTCAAAAGTCCTCTAGCCTAGCATCCTCTCGAAGATCCGATGCACTGAGAATATCTATCTCTATATTGATGGCTTCTAAATCACTTGCTATGCTTGTTTCTTCCCGATCATCGTGTATTGCTTCCTCTTCTCGAACAATGACCTCTTCTTCTCGAACAATGATCTCTTCCTCCTCGACTATCGAATGAATCTTTGAGTCCGCTAGAGATGGACTTTCTTCTACATCTATGTTCTCAAAAATTTGTCTACTATGTGGAGCGACTTGTAAAACAAATAGCCACTTTGGTTCTTTTGAATCTGGTATAAAAACAACTTGCTCACAGTGTTCGGGAAGTACAAATGTATCCCTTTCATCTGTCCATAATCTTGTGGAGTCAACTTGAAGCAAACCGCTTTTATCCCGTCTCACTATTGCGTTTCTTCCAGAGGTGACTACTTTGAACCATTTCACATAAAAAAAAAAGTAATCAAACTTTCTGAAAGATAGTTTCAAGATGTCTTGAATCACACCACAATAATCTAGCTCGCCTTCTAGAGCATTATCATCTCTTGCACTCGCTCTACTTTTTTGCAAAAAATTCACCATCACTCCACTATCAAAAGTAGACCTATTTTGATCGATTCGTGCGATTCGAAAGTGTCGTCCATGAGACCATAGTGCATCGTATTTAATATACTCCCAATCACATCCTTTTGCGAGTTCTTTTTCTTCTTCAGAGATATTTTCACCCACTGCCTTTGCTTGTGAAACCGCTGTATCTAGCCATCTGCTCGTTGGAAAAGGTGGAAGAGGTCGAAGACTTTCTGGAAGAGGCAAAAATCAAGTGGAACGATTTCTTCGAAACTGAGCTCTTTCCTTTGCGTTAGTTTCCTTGGCAAGCTCATACCTTTCTAACCACTTCTGCATAGGCTCAGAGTTAACTATGCAAATCTTCATTTCCTTCTCTCTGAAAGCTGCATCCATTTTTTTTTTGCAATCCTTTACCTTGTGGTTCATCGCCTACGAGACGAACATCTTCATCATCGCTCCATAAGTGAGGCATTTTGGGATCCAACATACGTAGAAACTCAGTTATGAATACAAGAGATTCTTGTACAAGCCATCCCTCTGCCATGCTACCCTCTGGACGTGCTCTCTGTCAAACAAACCCTTTTAATGTCTTCATAAAGCGCTCTAAGAAGAACATCCATCGACTATGGACAGCTCCTGCTATTGCAACTTCATCTACCACATGAACTAGTAAATGAAGTTGAAAAGTGAGAATACTTGTGGGAAAGTATTTCTCTACCATACAAACAACCTCGATAGCATTGAGTTTCGCACTCTCTATGCTATCTCTATTTATCTCTTTAGAAGATATCCACCATACTAACGAACTAATTTTATGAATGGTTCTTCGTACATCCTCTGAAAGACAATCTTTTAGGGCTACAGGGAGCACAAACTGTAGAAACTTGTGCCAATCATAAGACTTGAGTCTTGCAAGATCGTCATTTCATGTGAAAGCAGTCTTTAGACACCTCATGCATCCAGTAGGTGTTCGAAACTCTGAAATTATTTTCTTCACTTGTTGCTCTTCCATACGGCAAAGCACCGAAGGAGCTCTGGGTAACGATACTGTTCCCTTGGGCTTAGTAATTGCCCGCAACTCTTGCATACGACCTCGCTCTTCTAAGTGCTCTCTTTGTGCTTTGCTTTCTTTCTTTCCGATCAAAGTTCTCCAAAGAATCTCTCCCACATTCTTAAAAATATGCATCGGGTCCACCAAATGATTGATCAACAATTCACTCCAATAAGGGAGTTCATGAAAAATGGACAACCTTTTCATGCCAGCAACTGGATTTTCTGAATCCCACAGTTGTTTCCAATTGCTAGCTTTCATTTGGTGTTGCGCTTGTCGACCAATTTTTCCTTCACGTAAAACATGTCCATGTTTTTAACCTTATACTTACCTGGTACAATAAGAGCTAATAATAAATGACCTTTCTTTGTGGCCAACCATGGTGGGATATTATAATTGACCAAACATATAGGCCATGTGCTCCATGAAGAACTGCGTAATCCAAATGGATTCACTCCATCCATAGCTAGGCCTAGATGTATGGACGGAGGCTCACTAGCAAACTCTGGCCACTTACTATCTATGTGCTTCCAAGCATCAGAGTTAGCAGGTGCTCGCATTACATTATCTTTAGACCTAAAACCCTAATCTTAAATATCTATACCTAAAATATGTATATTTCTGTATACATGTGTATATACATGTATATATATATTATATGTGTATGTGTATGTATGTGTAAATAGCCTAAAAACTCTAATCCTATTTTTATATATTTGATGTAAAAAAAAACTTCAAAATAAAAAAATTATATATTTAATTATATATATTTAATTAAAACACTAGCATGTGTGTATATGTGTGTATGTGTGTGTATATGTGTGCATGTATGCATGTGTGTATATATGTGTGTGTATGTATGCATGTGTACATGTGTGTGTGTATGTATGCGTGTATGTACATGTGTGTGTACGTATACATGCATGTGTGTATATGTGTGTATGTATGCATGTGTGTATATATGTGTGTGTATGTATGCATGTGTACATGTGTGTGTGTATGTATGCATGTGTGTACATGTGTGTGTATGTGTATGTGTGTGTATGTATGCATGCATTTGTGTGTATGTTTGTGTGTATGTATGTGTGTATGCATGTGTGTGTATGTATGTGTGTATGTATCTGTGTATGCATGTGTGTGTATATATATGCATGTGTGTATATGTGTATATGTGCGTATGCATGCATGTGTGTATATGTGTATATATATGTGTGTGTGTATGTATGTGTGTATATGTGTGTGTATGTGTATGTATGCATATGTGTATATATGTGTGTGTATGCATGTGTGTATGCATGTGTGTGTATGTATGCATGTGTGTAAATTTGTATGTATGTGTATGCATGCATGTGTGTATATGTGTGTGTATGTAAGCATGCATGTTTGTATAGGTGGGTGTATGTAAGCATGCATGTGTGTACATGTATGTGTGTATGTATGCATGTGTAAATGTGTGTGTGTATGTATGCTCTATTCTCCTATCTCTATCTTCCTTTCTTTCATTATTCTTTATCTCTCACTTTCTCTCTCTCTCTCTCTCTCTCTTCTCTCTCTCTCTCTCTCCTCTCTCTCTTTCTCTCTGTCTCTCTCTCTATCTGTCTCTCTCTCATCTCTCTTTCTCTCTCTCCTCTCTCTATCAATAGAGAATAAAACAATCACTTACAAGTATGTCCCTCTTTTGGATCGTTGTCATCAAAGCGTAATGTATGTCGCCTATTGTCCAATTCCAAACAATCGATGCCAAAGAACTTCTGCAAAATCAAAGAAAAGAGAAATTATAAAACCTAAAGCATAGAGAAACACAAATGCTAACAGTACACCCAGCAGTTACGAAGATGTGAGATCTAAGCCGAGAGAGAGTGTATGTGTGTAGAGAGAGAGATATGTGTGTGTGTGCATAATACAATGCACGTCGCAATTCGGCTCGCGCACGTAAGTTCAACAAAAGACCAATAGTACTCAAACACACGCAAAAAGGTGAATTTTTGCTCTCAAGTTCGGGGTATGTTTAAAACTCGCCCTCGATATATGCGTCGGCATGGGTGTCGATAACTTCCAGTGAATTACCGATGCTTATAGCGATGCTCATACCGACGCATATGCCGACGCTCATACCGATGCATATACCGATGGCTATGGCCCACACCGATGATCCGTTTAAAATAGTCATATCGACGGTCACTTGACCGTCAGTATCTCTAAGTGCCATTTTCTGACGCCCATACCGACGCCGAGTGTGACCATCGGTATATGCAACATCAGTATGCCCCTCATATGTTGTAGTGTAAAAGCAGTCATTAAATTATTTAAAACACTAGTTCTTTTTATATTTATTTATCTATATAATTATCCTAGTTTATATATATATATATATATTTATTTATTTAGATTTTTTCTTTAAACCCTAAAACCCTAATCCTAAAACCCTAAAATCCTAATCCTAATCCTAAACACCTAAAACACTATTATATATATATATATATATATATATATATATATATATATATATATATATATATATATATATATATATATATATATATATATATATATATATATATATATATATATATATATTCAGTTTTTTTCCTTAATTAATCTTATTTTTATATAGTTAATTATATATATTTAATTAAATTATTTAAAACACTAGTTCTTTTTATCTTTATTTATCCATATAATTATCCTATAATATATATATATATATATATATATATATATATATATATATATATATATATATATATATATATATATATATATATATATATATATATATATATATATATATATATATATATATATATATATATATATATGTATGTGTGTGTGTGTGTAATTTTATTTATTTATTAAAATTTTTTCATTAAATCCTAAAACCCTAAAACACTAATCCTAGAACCCTAAAACCCTAATCCTAATCCTAAAAACCTACAACCCTATTTTATATATATATTTAATTATATATTCAGATTTTTCCTTAATTAATCGTATTTTTATATATTTAATTGAATTATTTAAAACACTAATTCTTTTTATATTTATTTATCTCTATAATTATTCTCTTATATATATATATATATATATATATATATATATATATATATATATATATATATATATATATATATATATATATATATATATATATATATATATATATATATATTTATTTATTTATTTATTTATTTATTTATTTATTTATTCAATTATTTTCCTTAAACAGTAAACCCTAAAACACTAATCCTAAAACCCTAAAAACCCTAATCCTAATCCTAAAAACCTAAAAACCCTATTTTATATATATATTTATTTATATATTCAGATTTTTCCTTAATTAATCCTATTTTTATATCTTTAATTATATATATTTAATTAAATTATTTAAAACACTAGTTCATTTTATATTTATTTATCTATAAAAATATCCTATTTTATATATATATTTATTTATTTATTCAGATTTTTTCCTTAAATCCTAAAACCCTAAAACACTAATCCTAAAACCCTAAAACCCTAATCCTAATCGTAAAAACCTAGAACCCTATTTTATATATATATATATATATATATATATATATATATATATATATATATATATATATATATATATATATATATATATATATATATATATATATATATATATATATATTTATTTATTTATATATTCAGATTTTTTCATTAATTAATCCTATTTTTATATATTTAGTTATATATATTTAATTATATATATTTAATTGTATATATTTAATTAAATTATTTAAAACACTAGTTCTTTTGTTATTTATTTATCCATATAATTATCCTATTTTATATATATACATTTATTTATTTATTCAGATTTTTCCTTAAACCCTAAAACACTAAAACACTAATCCTAAAACCCTAATCCTAATCCTAAAAACCTAAAACCCTATTTTGTATATATATTTATATATATGTGTATGTGTATGTATGTGTAAATAGCATAAAAACCCTAATCCTATTTTTATATATTTGATGTAAAAAGACTTCAACATCAAAAATTTATATATTTAGTTATATATATTTAATTAAAACACTAGCTTATGTGTGTGTATATGTATGTGTGTATATGTGTGTGTGTATGTGCATGTATGCATATGTGTATATATGTGTGTGTATGTATGTGTGTATGCATGTGTGTGTGTATGTATGCATGTGTGTACATGTGTGTGTGTGTATGTATGCATGTGTGTATATGTGTATGTGTGTATGTATGCATGCATGTGTATATGTGTATGTGTGTGTATGTATGCATGCATGTGTGTATATGTGTATGTGTGTGTATTGTGTATGTGTGTGTATGTATGCATGCATGTGTCTATATGTGTATGTTTGTGTATGTATGCATGCATGTGTGTATGTATGTGTGTGTATGTATGTGTGTATATGTGTGTGTGTATGTGGATGTATGCATATGTGTATATATGTGTGTGTATGTATGTGTGTATGCATGTGTGTGTGTATGTATGCATGTGTGGATATTTGTATGTGTGTGTATGCATGCATGTGTGTATATGTGTGTATGTAAGCATGCATGTGTCTATATGTGTGTGTATGTAAGCATGCGTGTGTGTACATGTATGTGTGTATGTATGCATGTGTAAATGTGTAGATGTGTGTGTTTGTGCATGTGTGTGTATGTATGCTATATTTTCCTATCTCTATCTTCCTTTCTTTCATCATTCTTTATCTCTCACTTTCTCTCTTTATCTCTCTCTCTCTCTCTCTCTTTCTCTCTCTCTCTCTCATCTCTCTCTCTCTCTTTCTTTCTCTCTCTCTCTCTTTCTCTCTCTATCTCTCTTTCTGTCATCTCTCTCTCTTTCTCTCTCTATCAATAGACAATAAAACAATCACTTACAAGTATGTCCCTCTTTTGGATCGTTGTCATGAAAGCGTAATGTATGTCGTCTATCATCGAATTCCAAACAATCGACGCCAAAGAACTTCTACAAAATCAAAGAGAAGAGAAATTATAAGACCTAAAGCATAGAGAAAGACAAAGGCTAATAGTACACACACCACTTACCAAGATGTGAGATCTAAACCGAGAGAGAGAGTGTGTGTGTAGAGAGAGAGATTTGTGTATGTGTGTGTGCACAAGACAATGCAGTTCGCAATTTGGTTTGCGCGCATAAGTTCGATAGAAGACAAGCAGTACTCAAACATGCGCAAAAATGTGAAGTTTTGCTCTCGCGTTCTCGGTATGTTTAAAACTCGGCCTTGGTATGGGCATCGATATGGGCGTCGATAACGTCCAGTAAATTACCGATGCTTATACCGATGCTTATACCGACGCTTATATCGATGCCCATATCGACGCTTATACTGACAGCTGTGGGACACACTGACGATCCGTTTAAAATGGTCATACCGACGATCACTTGACCGTCCGTATCTTTAAGTGACCTTTTCCAACGTTTATACCGACGCCGAGAGTGACCGTCAATATAAGCAGCGTCGGTATGCCCCTCATATGTTGTAGTGCTACATCTTGGTGATTATTTGGAGGAGATTCTGCCAGCTTACCATCAACATCTATTGTTGATTTACTATGAGTAGCAAGTCTATCTCTGTTCTTACTTGCTAGGTCACTCCTTTCTGATTTAGGTTGATCAAAATTTGGGTTTGCTATAAAATAGTTCTAAACTGTTTGTATTCTCCATATTCTCTCTCTCACACACACACTCTTCATACCTCTTAGTCACACAATCTCTTGTATCTAGTTCCTATTTTTGCCTAGATATATATATTGTTAGTTTGTATCATATACACACATTTTAATTTGACATTTATATATAGATAGTGTAGCTGAGCCTCATAGCTTACCATTATATTTGAAATCTTGTCTATTATCTCTCTATCTCTCACTCATCTATTTTTGAGTCTTAGGGTGTGTATGGTAAGGTTCAACCATTGGAAGATCGTGTAAACGTGTGATATATTGTTATTGTGGCCCACTACCATTACCAACATGTGGTATTCAAACCTTAGAATACCAACAAGCTTCACTAGATTCATCTATGAAGAGTGATGACAAGCTTGTTTCCTACCAGGTCACTCATTTGCAGTTATTGGGTTTTTCCCTATGTACTTAACTTTGTATATTGCACTACTTATATTTTTGTATTAGGTCATTCTTGAATATTCATTTTATGTAGTAGAAGAAGATAAATTTCCTTTCCCCAATCCATGTATGTGCTCCTCTTTGAGCACTGTGAGAGTGTGTGAGTGAGCTCTCTTCCTTATCTCCTTCATCATGACAATACCATGCAAAGAGTAACGACATAGGGAAAAGATATCTCACACACTCTCTCACACACAAAGAGAGGAGCACACAAAAATTAAGGTAGGAAGATTAATCTTCATGTACTTCTTCTATTACATAAAGAGGACAAACAAGAATTTCCTCATACAACATTACAAATAGAATGATATATAAAGAGTAGAAAGGAAAGGAAAGCCTAATGTTCGTGAATGAGCGAGTTGGTACGAAACAAAAGTGCCATCATTCTTAGAAGATAGATCTCCTAAAGCTCATGAAGAGTATCCTTGAAATTTATTTGCGTAAAAACTATATATCTCAAGGAAATGAAAGTTAAGAGGACTTTTAGAATGGCCACATCCATGAAACCTTTACGAGCTTCAAATATTCTTAGGTCTATCAAGAAGTTTTCATTCCCTTATTAAGAAATATGTTTGCATAGCTATACCAATTAAAAAGGGGCTAAGCACAACCAAAACTCTTTTTATTGGGTGAAAGGCAAGACTCTGGAAAAGCTAAAATTAATCATTTCTACAAATTATTTGGACATATCTTGGATTTGAATATATCATTTTGATGGGCTCAAACATGATTGATTTTGTGATTCAATAAATTTTCAACAAAGATGTTCGAAGCGTACCTTAAGAGATATTTCATGATTTCAAAAGAGTGGCAACATGCATTGTATGCTTCCAAAGTATCCATCACCTTGGATCAGGAAACCCTAAAGTGTACTTTATCTATGTTTTATTTGTAATATTACAAAGGAAAATCTTTGCATTGAAAATTCTTAGTAGGATTAGCTAAATGAAGGAATCTAAATTCATGTAATCAATCGGAAAGCTCAAAAACACCTCCTTTGTACTTTGGGTTCAAGTATGTAGGCAAAAACACTCTTCATTGAGTATCTATATTTGTAGAGAA
>MU262706.1:35000-57500 GCA_020310875.1 Ceratopteris richardii | reverse complement strand
AGCTTCTTGAGCCATATGATCTCACATGTAGCAAGGGATAAGGCTCTGTACTAAGCTTCAATAGAAGATAGAGCAATCGTGGGTTGCTTTGTGGACATCCATGAGATGACTTTTGATCCTAGCATGAAGACATAGTCAGATGTACTCCTATCCTCCTTTGAGCCAGCCCAATGAGGATCATTGAATCCTCAGGGTTGTAATCCATCTTCATGAGGGTAGAATAGTCCTTGGTTCACTATGTGCTTGATATATCTAAGCACTCTACTTGCTCCATTCAAATGGACATCAGTTTGGGCATTCAGGAATTCTGACAATACCCCTATAACATAAGCCAAATCAGGTCTCGTAATTCTTCGAATAATTGAGTTATACATAACTTCTGTTTAAAATACAAGAAACCATTATGAAAAGTGTAGTTATGAACATCATATGGTTCAAAATGTTGGAAAGCAGACCATGCACGTGAGAAATACAAATCTGATGCATAATTGGTAATCATATCATTAAATGAGTGAATACTAATGGCAGAATTATTATTTACATGGACAAAATGTGATTGTTTTGAATGTAAGCACCTATGAGCATCAGTAATTATATTGGCCTTTCCCGGATGATATTGAATCCATAGTTGTAAAATTTTTCATGAATGCTTCGAACCTATTCTATTCTGTACTTCTGTTTGCTACCTATAGCTCTTGGCTATTTTGACATGTATTGCATTTTATGTATGTATGCATGTGTATGTGTGCATGTATATATGTATGTATGTATGTGTGTGTATGCATGTATGTACGTATGCATGCATATATGTATGTATGTATATATTTGTGTCTGTGTGTATGTATGTAAGTATTTATGTATGCATGGCAATGATTTGAAAGAGCGGAGATTTTGAGAAGCCTTTAAAGTGACATATGTGAGGTTGATCCCTCTGGTATCATTTCATGTAGTCCACTCCATCTTCTCATCGTTTGTGTATTTCTTTTGTCTAGGCAGTTAGACATTTACTGGAGTCCAGTCTAGTGGACACTTCTATCAAGCTCAGTGTTATGAGTCCCTCTTATAATTAGATCTCATTATGTGGTAATAGAGGGTTTTGATTAACAATCTTCATGGCTTGCCAGTATGTACATATGGTTGATGGTATTTTGTGATCTTATTTGTTCTAATGTGTCTTAATGTGTGGGAGAATCTGCAACTTTGCTCAAAACTTGGGTCAAGTTGTTTTTGGATGATTATGAGACAGTATTTAAATATGCAGGTTGTAGCAAAGAAGCTTGATAGACGCTTGAATGATCTTGGAGGTCATCAAATCATTGAAAGAGGCCTTGGAGATGATCAACATCCATCAGGGTTTGTTCTATAAACATTTGATCTTATTTGTTTACAATGCTGTATTAATTTTTAACTATTAACCATTCAGGAGTACATGTCTTAATTATAGTCCTAAACTCTCACATATTTTCTGAGGAGATAGAAAGGATAAGGAGAATCATTTAAAGCATCTGTGAAAGAGTATTTGAGTTATATGTGTAGCTTGTTTATGTAACCATGGAGTCGGTTGAAATCAGGTAGTGATCGATGTTGAATACACAAAATGTGTGGTGATTGATTTTCATTTCACTCCTGACCTTTTGTTCCAAGGCAATTCAAATCTATCAGAGTCCTGTTTATTCTTGATCGTCCACTTTTGTATTGACATTAATTGCTGGAGTTTTTACAGTTTTTCATAAGGTAACATCAGGCTAGGAGTCTAGGATCAGATCATTTAAGGAGATACTCTGTTTGAGAGGTCTCCTTTAGGTACTTGCTGGTAGAAGCAATTTCTAGATTTGGCATAGCTCAAAGTTTCTATACGCTCATCTCAGCCAAAATGTTGTGCGACTTCGTATTCACCACTTTATCTGCAGTTGCACAGTGTTTTCTATGTCTTCCCATAGCGGTTAGACATCATTTTTGCTTCAACTGCATTATAGTAGTTCCGTGCAATATTGACCATATCAGCCAGATGGACAATTATTTTTCAGGTATTCTTAACCAAGTGTATTTTCTGCCGTGCTTTTGGTTTCATAAATATATAATAGCCAACTTTTGTCCATAAGACATGCAGATTTTATATTAGCCGGAAGCGTTCAATGATCATTTCTATAGCTTTGTTCTATAGCTTTGGAAACGGATGTATTCCGATATACTTTGCAGTTCTTTCTTGCTTGCTGGACATAAAATTTCAAAAGTGACGCAGTTCGTGACATTGGTCATGATGTTCATCATCAAATGATTTAAATCTTCATCAAGATCAACATGATCCAGATGTGCTTTTGTTTCCATAAATACACTATAGACAGTTTGTTGATAAGGCGCACATATTTTAAATTAGCTAGGAGCTTTCAATGATCAGCTCTATTGTTTTGGAAATGCATTTATTTAGATCTACTTTGCAGTTTTCCTTGCTTGCTGGACATAAACTTTCCAAAGTGACGTAGTTCGTGACATTGGTCATGATCTTCATCTCTGAATGATTCAAAACTTGATTGAGATCAACATGATCCAGATTTATCTCCTTCTGATTAAATCAGGATAAGTTTATTGCATCATCTGTTTTCTTTTTGTCTACCATTGGCAATAATTGATCGTTTTATTCATTTCTGAAATGGTTTTTGCTGTGTTTTTCTCCTTTTGGTTGTAATGAGATCAGTCATCTCACATAGAGTGAAAAGAACAGTAAGTTCGTGTGTATCAAACTTAGGTCTTTCTATCTAATGCTTGTCGATAAGACTATGTCATAGTTGAAAAAATTATGCTGCTTCTGCTGTATGAGAAACTTGTTGATCACAAGATGCTCAAGAATTTTATTCTCTTTTCTTTATGATATGGAAACCTTATCCCATCCGCATATGCATAAATATTATAGTCGAGCCATATTTATCACATGTTTCTATATACACACACATACAATACACAAGAGCATATATAGACTTATCCACATATGCATGCTCACATACAATTGTTTTTCTTTGGGCTGACCAGAAGAGAGGAGAGAGGAAGGTTTTCGCCTGTCTTTGATGTGTAAGTTGCATGGTTGATGTTATTATGATTGTTTTTTTTTTTTTTCACTTCTGTAGTTATGAAGCAAGTCTTGATTCATGGCTCATTTCCCTATGGAAGGCTTTGGAAAACATCACTGGTTGGCCATTAGATTTCTCCAACTTGAGCAAGAGTGCCTTGACTCTTGACAGCCCGAAGTACAGTGTAATAAGTTTTAGTGCACCCTCAGAGATGTCTGCAAGTAGTGTATTTCTTACCTTGTTGAAGCATTTTGACTGTATTCTAGTACTTGCAAGAACACTATTTTTTCTGATTTCAGGGGAATCAGAGTCTCTTGAGTCCATGAAAAGGGCAGTATCCATGATGGAGGCAGCAGATGCAACACATGAATGTAAAGAACCACTTGATATGTCAGTTTTTGGTCAAAGAAATCCATATCTTGCTCGAATGGTATATGGATTGAGAAGCTCTTTCTGTATTTTCATTTGGATCACAGACTAATCTTAATTTCGCGAAGTCAAACGACTTCACATCTATGATAAACTTTGTAGAATTTTCTTCTAACTTAAGGAAAACATTTTATTACTTTAGTGTCTCATCTACTATGTTGAGGTACATGGTTTTCTAGATGGAGTGGTACAATGGCTGAGGGTAATATTTTGATTGCTACAAGCATATTCTTTTTGATAGTTTTTGTTCAGTTCTCTTCTTATTTTAAGCCACAATTCAGAAATATGTTAATAAAGAGAGACCAGACCTACTTGTAGTATTGGCCATAAATCATGATTGGCCTTCATCAAGAGGTCATGTTGATGATATGAGAGTTCTTTGCTATGCTCACAGCTGGAACATCTCAAGCATCCATTCAATGGGATGTGAAATGTATCCTTGTATTAAAGGCAGCAGTGAGATCTTCAACTTCCCTATGCAAGAGGGATTCATCTGCTTCCTTTTAGCTGCCTCTCCAGGGTTTTTTTGCCTATGGATAATGTTTTGAAGTTAGTGGTTGTATGTACGGCTTTTGTTCATCGAAAATGTCAAGCATGGCTATTATATGCAGTAGAACAATGTTGCAGGTTCCAAAAATCTGGATAGCATTCATCCACTCGAAAGAATAAATCAGTCCATTGAAAATAAGACATCTAACAAATCTCACATATCACTTTTGATATTATCCTCTCTACCTCATTAGCAACTTTTGGACTCTCTCTTAATTAGATGTCTAATCGCTTTCTTGACACAAGAGAACGAATCTATCACCTTGCTAGTGTTTTCACGCTTTTTTTGTTTGTTTGTTTTGTTTTGTTTATTTTTTTTTCTGGAATATGTCCTGTTCTCCAAAGGAAAGAATGGTCCAAGCTCAGAAGGCATGGAAGAAGAGCCTTCAACCATTTTGTCTCGGACCAACATACAGTTTCCCTCTTTTCACGTCGGAGCTCACAAGGATCATGAGGACCACATGTGAAGATTTCTCTCAATCTCAAAAAGTTGCGGGCTACAACATAGGCAAGATGCATTCCTAGCCCTATTTCCTTCCACTCTAGAGGGGCTTGTTGACAAGTGGTTCAGCATGTATGTGGAAGACTACTACCATAGAGGCCTTCAGGCCAAGTAATTTCATTGTGTGCACTCTTGGTGAACTTGAAGACTTGACCTGGTCCTTAGCGGCCATGCTACCTGATACCCATGTGATAATATGATATAAAAGAGGGTGGAGGAGGCTCTATCAAGGTGTTTGCAACAAAAGCTTCAAGAACTTCTCTGACTAAGTACCACCCTTACAGATTTCGAGGATGCAGCCATGCAAATAGAAGAAGCCAGTCTTCACTTCAGGGCTCACCAAGGCAAGAACACCTCTTTCAACAAGGATCCCATCTTCGGGCTACAAAGAGAGATATAGGCTCTTGAATTGCAAAAGGCTTTAGTAGACGAAAAGGTCGCTCACAAGCAAGGCTTTGACAATTTGGCAGAGATACGACAAGAGCTGGAAGAGCTCAAGGCCCTCAAGGAGGTACTTACAAGCTTGTGGTGCACTCTTTGTGCTAGCCAAGGCCATACCATATAAGTTACAACAGTATCCTATGTGGACTGTCCATCAATTTTACAAGAATGGGAGACATGAAGCTATGGAATGTTATTTTCTAAAAGGATTGGAGTTTCTAACCACATGTAGAACCAAGATCCAGATGTGCAATGGGTGGGTTCACCCCAATCCTCATCCTTGGGAGTCGGGACAACCACCTACCATTACAACTTCCACTTCCGCTTATTATACAAAGTTACCAACCAAGCTACCACTCAAGCAAGATCAGGAGGGAAACCTCATCTGAATCACCCCTAGAGACATGTTAAGTGTTTCCAATGCAGTGAATATGGGCACTTCCAGACAAAATGTTTCCTATTGGAGGGAGTTGCCAATTTCTATAGAGTAGTCATGAAAGATTACTCCAACATAGTTGCACCACTTACCAAGCTTACCGGAAATGAGAAATTCTCATGGACGAAAGAAGTCGAGAAAGCCTTTAAGACCCTCAAATCAACATGCAACCCATAGTGGATGCTTTTGATACCTTGCATCACCATTTATAGGCAGAGCCGCATAAAGTACTATGTACACATATTATAAGAATTTAGAGTACTTTATGACCATCTACATCCTCAACAAAGGAGAATCTCAATGGAGTAACTTCTTATTCAAGTTCGATTTTGTCATCACATATCATCCAGGATGCAAGCAATGTTAGTCAGATGCCTTGTCAAGAAGATCTTAGCTTGCACCAAGGAAAGAGAAGAAGCTTTTAATCAACAAGAACACTCACTATTGAAGCCTGAATATCTCCAATTAGCAACCATCTCCTCATACCACCAAGAAGATTCAACCCTGCTCAGCTAGTTTGTGAATCTCTATCGCAAGACGAGTTACCCTATAATGTCAAGAAAAAGACTCAATAAGGAAAAGGTAATGAAGTCAATGAGTTCCAAAAACAATGAACTTTCATTTTATAAAAAAGCCTTCGAGACCCTCGAATCAACATGCAACACTCCCATCCTACACCCAGTCTCATTGCATTCAAGAAAATTTTCCCCCCCAAAGATAAACTATGAAATCCATGATAAAGAACTACTTCCCATAGTGGATGCTTTTGATACCTTGCATAACCTGTTGGAATTTGGGGCCCTAGGATCGTTCCAAACTAAAGCCTTTTGAGCATACACACTTAATTAATTAAGATGATAAGTGAGAGATAGAAAGAAAGAGATCTTGAGACAAGGATAGAGAACGTAAGCTGGATGCTTACTCACTAAAAAATAGATGTCCAAATTACAACATGGGAGTACTACTCAACCATATAAAGTGGTGCACTCCCTAATGGAAGAATATCCAAGAAGATTATGATACAAAATTTAGATTATGTTGAAATAATCTAAGTGTGTGTGAAGTGAATGAGCAACGAAGCTAACCTTATGCTCACAAAATAGTGTAACAAATTGTAAATCAACCAACCCTAATTTTCAGATTAGGGTAGAGAAACCCTAAAAACAAAATATAAGTTTAACTCACAAAAGATAGTTACTACTACCTTGTAGAAGACTTCTTGCTCCAAGGGAGTAGCCTCTCCTTCAGAAAATCTCCTCCTCCAAAGCTTCATAACACCAAGAGCTGGCTTGATCACCTCCTCTTTGCTTGATGAGTGATGATTGAACAATGAGGATGGCTCTCTTTATATAGTTTGTGTGTCCCTTGAAAAGCACATGTAAAAAAGCATGATCGTTATCTAAAAAAAACTCCGCCATGCGATTGCAAACAAAATCAACGTTGCCTTGATTTTTGCGTGGAATAGCTTTTCGCTTTTCAAAAAATATCTCCATCACGTTATGTGATCTAGACGGGAATCAAACCTGGGTCTCCACGTTGGGAGGCGGCTGTTTTATCCAACGTTGCTGCCCGCTTTGAGTTATCCAAGACTTACTAAAGACGATAAACACCCTGTATCAACATGAGGAATTTCCACCATTGACCATGGGACATTGTTTTCCAACAATCCCTCCTTCAATGTCACAATGGTACAAGCTTTAGTAACTTGCAAATCTTCTCATGACTATCTCTAGTCATTGCTTTGGTAAATATATCTGCAACATTGTCACTAGAAGGAACATAAATGAGCTCAATGTGCTTCTTAGCTATCTCCTCTCGAATATAGTGCTAGTGTACCTCTATATGCTTTGTCTTTGCATGATGCACTGGATTCTTAGCTATAGCTATAGCACTCTGGCTATTTGAAAATATCTGAATGGGTTCATGTACTCTCACATCAAGATAACTGAAAATCTTTTGCAACCATACTGACTCTAGAGTAGTTGTAAATGCTGCACGATATTCAGCTTCACACGATGAAGTGGCAATTGTGGGTTGTCTCTTCGAAAGCCATGAGATAAGACAATCTCCAAGATAAAAACAAAATCCACTAGTACTTCTTCTTGTGTCTCTATCACCTGCCCAATGAGAATCTGAAAATCCTTTTAGTAACAAATGTGTAGATTTCGAAAATACCATAGCAAAATTTGAAGTTCCCTTCAAATATCGAAAGATCCACTTTCCTGCTTTGCAATGTAACACTGTCGGATTCTGCATGAACCTTGATACTTGAGAAACTGCAAACTGTATATCAGGACGTGTACAAAGATATATCAAGCAACCAACTGCTTGACTATATAAAGTAGCATCAAATGACTCTACATCTGCTACCATTTGTAAAGATGCGTTCTGATCCATAGGTGTTTGCATAGGTTTAGAATCAACCATCTCAAACCTCTCCAAAAGTTTCTTAATGTACTTGTGTTGTGTCATATAGATACACTCATCTCGAAACAGAAAGTGAATCTCAAGATAATAATGCAAAATGCCTAAATCATTCCCATCAAATGTTTGCTTCAATTGTTCTTTGAACATTTGCAAATCTTCATCTCTTGGACCTATGACTATAACATCATCCACATAAATGATTGCTATAATCATCATACCTATTTCAACTTTAACATAAAGAGTTGTAGCTGCATCTGAGTTATGGAAATTAATGATGGAGAGTGTTAATCTCCAAAAGAACAAGCTATCCTTGAAGTTAGAGCACCTCTATATCAAGAATAACTCAAAACCTTTACCAATTTGGAGGATCAATGCTCAATTACCAAAATCTTGAACAAACTGTGAAGAGAGTAACTACTCAGAAAGTCTGCTGCACATAACTCACTCATTGACTGACCAAATGTGTAAAGTTTTTGATAAAACTTTGCACAAGGTGTCGCCTATAGTTTGCGCATCTTCTCCAAGTTAAATCATTTCAAAAGACTCAGTAGATCTTGAGAAATAATCTTAACAATTCACATATGTCTAAAACTGTACTTCTTTACAGTCGACTTTAACACCTATAACTTTAAACACATAGTTCTCCCAAACTACAACCCATTTATTCAAATGCTTTTAGCCATAGGTAGCTTACCTTCCAATTTAAAGAATGAGTGCTTGCTTGCTCAAAACTTTATACTATGGAGGGAGAACTAACCAAAACATTAGCATCGAATTTTGCACCTGCTGTAACTTCACTTCTTCACATATCACAAGTCTATAATTCCATGCCCTTGGGGCCTGCTTCAAACCATACAAAGCTCTCTTGAGCTTACATACATGATCTAGATACCTTTCATCTCTGAATCCTTGTGGTTGCTCCATGAAAACATCATCTGAAATATAACCATTTAGAAAAGCATTCTTCACATCTAATTGACATAATTTCCAACCTTTACATGCAACAATGGCTATGAGTGTCCTGATGGTTGTCATCTTTGCCACAGGACTATAGGTCTCATCATATTCTATTCCATATGTCAGAGCAAACCCTTTCACAACAAGTCTAGCTTTATACCTAGACACACGTCCATCTGCATATCTATTTGTCTTGTAGACCCATTTGCATCCAATGATCTTCTGACTATTTGGTTTAGGAACCAAATCCCATGTCTCATTCTCCATCAATGCATCATACTCTTCCTGCATACCTTTCTCCCAATTTTCCTTACCTTTGCCTCTTCATATGTAGAAGGGTCTTCATTTCCTTTTACCATATAAGCATAATCCTTAGTAGCCAAAAAAGAAGTGTCATAGCTATACCTTGTAGGTTGCCATTTGTGTCTTAATGACCTTCTGAGTTCTCCACTTCTTGAGGTTTCTGGTTCATCACATTCTGGATCAAACCTTGGCACTTCTTAAGCTTCAACATGCAGTTCATTGTTCTCTTCTTCATCAAATATTTGAACCTTTGATTTACCTTTCTTCTGATTCACAACTTCTTCATCACCTGCATGAAGATTGATTGTACCTACATATCAAGTACCTTGCCCATCAAATGTAACATCCTTTGATACAAGGAATTGTTTTGTGGATGGACTCCACAACCTATATCCCATATGCTTATCATCATATCCAATGAACACATACTTCTCAGCTTTAGGTTCCAATTTGTGCCTTAATTGAGATGGCATATATGCATAGGCTAAACAACCAAACACTTTGCAATGATCTAAGGTAGGTCTCTTCCCCCGCCATGCCTCATATGGTGTCATACCCTGCAAAGCTTTACAAGGTAACCTATTGACCAAATATGTAGCTGTATTTACAGCCTCATCCCACAAATAATTGGGACAATTTTTCTCCTTCATCATGGATCTTGCAAACTCAACAAGAGTTCTATTCCTCCTTTCTGCTACACCATTTTGTTGAGGAGAGTACCTCCAAGTAACTTCCCTTTTTATACCTTCATTCCACAAATAATCATTGAACTCATTATAGAAATACTCTCCCCCTCCATCTGACCTTAATCTCTTCAACTTTTGACCTGTAATTCTTTCTGCATACACATGATAATGTTTGAATGTATTGAATACCTCTGATTTATCTTTGATCACATATATTGTGATCCACCTGGTAGCATCATCAACATAAATCACATAATACCTTGAACCATTTATACTGAAATCCTTTGATGATCCCCACACATCTGTGTGTACCAATTCAAGCTTCTCTAAATACATAAAACCATGCTTGGAATAAGATTGCTTGTGAGCCTTACCTAATTGACATTCCTCACATCTGTATGTCATATGTTGACCTGTAACATTAGGCAATCCAAGCACTGAGCCATTGTTAACCATATCTTTAATACCTCTTTCATTGAAATGTCCAAGCCTTTTGTGCCGAAGATCTAACTCAGAGATCTTATGTCCTCCATAAGTAAACAAGGCATGACCAACATTACCTTGAATCTTCAATGTGAAGAGTCTTCCTTCTTTCTTCCCTGAAACAATTTGTTTATACACATTGCTAGGGTCTTCCACAAAAACTCCTTCATTAGTGAACCTTACTTCATAACCTTTTTCAACAATTTGCCCTACACTTACCAAATTCTTTGGAATTGTAGGAACATACAAAACCTTACTCAAGAGAGTACTTCCATCCTTGGTCGTCACTGATCCAATTGACTTCACATTGTGCTTTGTATTGTCACCCGTTTGAACTACATGATTAGTTACCTTATTCTCCAAATCAGTCACCAATGCTATGTTACCACTCAGGTGATTGCTACACCCTGAGTCAATGTAGAAGACTCTTTGGTCTTCACTTTGCCTTTCACAAGTTGCATTCATGATCAAGGTTGAATCCTCCTTCTGATCTGAAGCATAATTGTAGTACGTATTGTTGTAGGATTGACTTTGGAATCCTCTACCTACATTTCTTCCAAAGTAACCTCTACTACCTCTACCTCTGAAATTACCTCTTTGATTTTTGCCACCTCTTCCTCTTGAATTAAAGTTCTGATTATATCCACCATTGTTCTGAGTATTATGCCAACAATCATGAGCTAAGTGATTTGTCTTACCACAAATCCAGCAAGCTTTGGCTCCATCTTTATTACTTCTGCCTCTTCCTCTTCCTTTGCCACCTCCTCTTCCTCTTAGGAAGTTAGCCTGGCTAGTTGTACCTTCATCTTCATTTGCTTGTTGCTTCCCTTTGCTATTCTTCTCCTTATCCTTTGAATACATTGCTTGACGTGCACGCTTATCACTTTCACCTTTGACATCCTGCTCAAAGGTTAGCATGTGTTCTAGCAACTGATTTAAATCAGGAGTAAAATGATCTAGTGACAATTCAGTAGACAAAATGAATGGCTTCCATTTGGCATCACCTCTAAAACCTGTGAGGATTTGCCTTACCAATTTATCCTCCTCAATATCTTCATCAACTGCTCCTAATGCATCTGCAATGTCCGTCATCCTTGTTACATAATCAGAGATGGATTGAGATGCCTTCTTCTTGAATGTAGTAAACTCTGCCCACAAAGATGCCTTCCTTGACTTTGTGGTGTTTTGGAAATGCTCCTCCAAAGCATTCCATATATCACTTGCACTTTCAAGACCTCTAATGTGAGGTAGCAAGTAGTCATTGACTCCCATGTAGATAATGCTCCTAGCTTGAGCATATCTCTTCATCCAAGTCTTCAAATCTGATAGTTCATTCTTAGTTGGAACACTAGGATCTCTGAATTGTGGCTTTTCTTCTTCACCTGTGATGTAACCAATTAGGTCTTTGCTCATAAGATGAACTTCCATCCTCATTGACCATGCTGGATAGTTTTCTCTATCCAATTTCTCTATCTGAAGAGAATCTCCAATCCTTTCTTCACCTGTGCATTAAATTCCTCAACCTTTATAAGGAATATGTGTATCTTTACTTCGAATGGAGTTCCTTCTGGTCTTCTTGATATCTTCTGGCCTCCTTCTCAAGCTTTGCTCTCAAGCTTTTACCTTTTGAATCTTCAAATGTTGAATTCTTTATGACTGCAGAAGTCAGGGTCCTCCTTTCTTCAATTTTGATGCTTCCTGCTCTGATACCATTGATGGAGAGTGTTAATCTCCAAAAGAACAAGCTATCCTTGAAGTTAGAGCACCTCTATATCAAGAATAACTCAAAACCTTTACCAATTTGGAGGATCAATGCTCAATTACCAAAATCTTGAACAAACTGTAAAGAGAGTAACTACTCAGAAAGTCTGCTGCACATAACTCACTCATTGACTGATCAAATATGTAAAGTTTTTTATAACACTTTGCATAAGGTGTCACCTATAGTTTGCATACCTTCTCAGTCGACTTTAACACATGTAACTTTAAACACATAGTTCTCCCAAACTACAACCCGTTTATTCAAATGCTTTTAGCCATAGGTAGGTTACCTTCCAACTTAAAGAATGAGTGCATGCTGGCTCAAAACTTTACACTTTGGAGGGAGAATTGACCAAAACATTAGCATCGAATTTTGCACCTACTGTAACTTCACTTCTTCACATTTACACATGTAAATGTTACTATTCTCAATTCTCTCAGCCTGATCACAATTAGAAACTGAAAACTTGTACAGAGGTCAATCAACTATAGACTTAGACTTGTACAAAAGAATTTCACAAAAGATTAAACACAGAAGGAGAACTCTCAAAAATATTGGGCGCAACTTTTCTTCTATTCAAGAAATCTTTACATCTGGATGAGAGAGTGATCTACTTCACTTCTAAAGTGTCTGATGACTTCTAATTCTTCTAAATTCTTGTTCTCACATACTCTCTCATACTTGCCCCGACATTTTTCCTTGTATATATAGGCAAATATGTACAAGCTCATAACCAAACAAAAGGTATAAGTGGGCTAGCTCTAAATTAATGTACATATGTATACAAGTCTTCATCTTTTGAACATGTGCTTTCTTCATGCTTCATAAATTGATATTTTCTTCAAACCTTGACTTCAATCCTTCATCAAAACTTCAATTGTTGATTGTCTTGCACCCACAATTAATGGATAAAAGATATGTATGTATCTTTTCATGCCATGCTCTAGGTGCCTGTTTTAAACCATAGAAAGCTTTTATAAGTGTTGATATATTTAGGTAGTGATGTGTGTGAACACACTAGGACCGCCAGGGCACTTTTTTCCCTCTTTAGGAGGTTTTTTTCCCCGGGCTTGTATATACGCCTATTGCCCTAATGAGCTACTTATCTTTGTACATTCTCTAGTAATACATTCAGTATTGTGTGTTTGTGCTCCAAGCTTCTTCTTCTTCCTTGTGCTGTTCGCGTGCTTCCGCAGACATCTATCTCCAACAATTGGTATCAGAGCAGGTGGTCGCTTCATCTAGGGCGCCGTCGACACTCCTCTGTTTGTAGTCTCAGAATCGCACGAATTTTGCTCCGAATGCACTATCGCAGCGCTTGTGCAGGCTATTTTGTCTTTTTGTGCCAAAGCTATATACCAGTTTCTGTTCGCCAGTTTAAGCATCTCGAAGTCTGCTACAGGTCTAGCAGAACTCGTATGGGCAGTTCTGTTCAACTTTTTGAGATACAGTCAATTTTTTGCATCAAGGTATTTTAGTCATCGGCCATGGCTGAAAGAAGTGATGTATTTCGTATATTGGCTGTTGAGGATAAGTTGGATGGTACCAACTACCCATTATGGGCTTATATGATGCGACATGTTTTGGTTGCAAAAGGATTGTGGAACATTGTGCACGGTGTTGAAAGACGTCCTGTTACACCTGTAACAACAGGTACTGCAAATACAGGTGCTTGAGCTGATAAAGATGGTGTCGAAGATGATATTCCGCAGACTCCTGTTCGTGCTGCTGTTTCTGTTGCACCTACTGCAGAGCAAATTCGTTGGGATGGCAGAGATGCCTAGGCACATGCATTGATAGCTTTGTTTGTCAAACGTGCCATTATTCCTCATATTCGCTCTTGCAGAACAGCTAGGGATGCTTGGGATACACTTACCACATTGTACCAAGCTAGGAATGAGGCTCGTGTTGCTTACCTCCGAAAACAGTTGGAGAGTGAGCACATGAATGAAGGTGATTCTATGGACAGTTTCCTAACGAAGATCAAAGATTTGAAGGAACAGTTGATTTCTGCTGATGAGGTTATACCGGATAGCTCACTTGTGCAGACCGTTCTGAATGGTCTTCCTGATTCATATCAAAGTTTTGCTTTTACTCTTCGGTTGATGATGAAAGGCAATCCGAATGCCTTATCATTTGAGGAGTTAGTCTCTGTTCTCTTGCAGGAAGATCAGTCCAGGCAGAACAGGTCCATTATGCGTGTTGCAGATCAAGCTTTCTTGGCTAGTCAAAAGGGTAAAGGAAAATAGAGCTCTTCTACTAGTAAGCAGAAATCTCCAAATGCTGCACATTCGAAGAACCAGGATAAAGATGAGAAGAAATCAGAAAAGCAGAAATTGTTTTGCAAGTACTGTAAAGGGAATGATCATATCATAAAGAACTGTCCAAAACTGGCTGCAAAAGAGGCAAAGAAAAAGGAGGCTGGAATGGTTGTTGCAGAAGCCTCTACACCAAAAACAGAGTCTGCTAATCTTGTGTAGGAAGAAGAATGGGCGTTTACTACTATTTGCAGTTTTGACCCATCTTCTCATGACCAGTGCATGTCTGCAGTGGACTCATATGTTTGGTACTTTGACAGTGGGGCTACCAAACATATTACCTCGCAGCACAGTTTCTTCTCTTCACTCGAGCCTTCCCCTACAGGGAATACTGTCACATGCGCCAACAACTCCTCTTATCCTGTTATGGGAGTTGGTAAGATCAGTCTGACTACTGCTGATGGTAGTTCTTTCACCTTGTCAGATGCTTTATTTGTGCTAGGGATCAAGAAGAATCTGTTATCAGTTTCTGCATTAGCCAAGATTGGCTTGGTTGTGAAATTCGTTGATGACAGGTGTACAGTTCATGATCTATCAAATGGCGATGTGATTATTGCTTCTGGCATTTTGTGTCGTGGGCTGTATAAGCTCATAGACTATGAAAGATCTGTGAATGATTCGGCATGTGCAGTTCATGATTCTCAGGCTATGTCAGATGCAAAGCTTTGGCATGCACGCTTTGGTCATCTGAATTTTGCTAGTTTGCTACGCTTGTAGAAATTTGATATGGTGTCTTCTTTGCCCAAGCTTTAGGCACCTGGAAAACATGTATGTGAAGCCTGTATTTTGGGCAAAATGAAGCGTTCCTCCTTTCCAAAAGATGGTTCAGTTCGGGCTATGCAAAAATTGCAGCTTGTACATAGTGATGTCTGTGGTCCTATGCAGACACCCTCTTTTGGGAATTACCTTTACTTCGTGACTTTCATTGATGATTTTTCCAGGCATGCATGGGTATATCCACTCAAAGCAAAGTCCGAAGTGTTCATGTGCTTTAAACAGTTTTTGGTTTTGGCTGAAAATGTGTCAGCATGTAAAATGGGCACCCTCCGTTCTGATCGAGGGGGGGAATATATGTCTTGTGATTTTAATGCATTTCTGGCTGAACGTGGGATAAAACACCTGTGTATAGTGCCGTATACACCTCAACCGAATGGAGTTGCTGAACGAAAGAACAGGTCACTCATGGAGATGGCGAGGTGCATGGTCAAGAGTCAGGCTTTACCACATAGTTTCTGGCTTGAGGCTGTCATGTGTGCAGCATATGTACTGAATAGGTGTCCCACTAAAGCGCTGCAGTCTATCACTCCATATGAGGCTTGGCATGACCGCAAGCCATCTGTTGCTCATCTGCGTGTTTTGGTTGTTTGGCATATGCATTAGTGCCTGAACAACATCGCAGAAAATTGGATGATAAGGAAGTAAAATGTATTTTTGTTGGGTACAGGAGACATCTGTTAGCTCCAAAGACATGTATGATACGTTGATGCCTCTTTTTACAGGTGGACAGTCTAGTGCTGGTCCTAATGAGGCAACTTCTCAGCCTTTGCAGGTTTCATATGATGATGCAGATCATTCTATTTCTGATGTAGATTTACATGATGCACTTGTTGATGAGAGAGCTGATATTGAGCAGGCAAAAACTATGCCAAAATGGCTGGTGCAGACTTTGCGTGACAGCAAATTAGATGCACCTTTGTCATTCGTACTCGTTCAGGCTCTCATAGTGCCTCCTTTGCATCAGATTGCTATGCTATGGCTGCGTCTAGTCTCTGTGATGAGAATGAGCCTGTTTCTTTTGATGAAGCACAGAATTCATAAAATTGGATGGCTTCCATGCAATCTGAATATGATGCTATAATGAAGAATGGTACATGGTCTTTATGTGACTTGCCTCCTTGCAAGAAGGCCATTGGCACTAAGTGGGTATACAAGCTGAAGCGTAAACCTGATGGTAGAGTTGACAGGTATAAGGCTAGGCTTGTTGCAAAGGGTTATGCGCAGGAAAGAGGCATTGATTTTGATGAGACCTTTGCACCTACATGCCGTATGACTACTGTTCGGAGCATTTGTGCACTTGCAGCCCATCATGGTTGGAATGTACATCAGTTGGACATTAAAACAGCATTTCTGAATGGTGACTTGCATGAAGAAGTGTATGTTTTTCAGCCCCGTGGCTTTGTGCAGAAAGGGCATGAAAATCAGGTGTGCAGGTTAAAGAAGGCATTATATGGTTTAAAACAAGCACCACGTGCTTGGTATGAGAAGATACATGCCTATCTGGTTGCACATGGTTTTGTGAACAGTCCAACTGAAAGCACCTTATAGGTTAAGCGTGCTAATGATGTGCTTCTGATCATTGTTGTCTATGTTGATGACATGCTGCTCACTGGTCCTATTGAGAAGCATATTGCTAATTTCAAGGCTGATTTGCATGCCTCATTTGAGATGTCTGATTTGGGGCATTTGCATCACTATTTGGGCATTCAGTTTATGCAAGTTGATGGTGGAATGGCTTTGTGTCAAACGAAATATATTGACACATTATTGCAGCGTTTTGAATTTGAAGACTGTAAGCCTATTGCCACTCCTATGGAGACAGGTTTACGATTGAGTCTTCATGATGCTGGAGATGCATTTGATGCTGTTCTCTATCAGCAGGCTGTTGGATGCTTGATTTACTTATGCATTACTCGGCCAGATATTCAGTTTGCTGTCTCACAAATGAGCAGGTTTATGCATTGCCCAGGAGTCACGCATTGGAAGGTGATTAAGCGCATCTTTCGCTACTTGAGTGGTACTCGGCTACTTGGGTTGTTTTATCCCAAGGGGGGATCACTACTGCCAGATTTGCATGCTTTTTCTGACTCAGATTGGGCTGGTTGCTATGACACTCGTGTGTCCACCAGTGGTTTTTGCTTCATGCTTGGTTGCTCATGTATATCTTGGTTGAGCAAGAAGCAGCCTACTGTGGCCACTTCCAGTTGTGAGGCTGAGTATAGGGCAGCTTTCACAGTGACTGTTGAGTGTGTGTGGCTCAGACGCCTTATGGCTGATTTGGGTGTTGGCTAGTCTTCTGCCACCACCATCTTCACTGAGAGTCAGAGCGCATTGGCAATTGCGAGGAACCCTGTGTTCCATGCTCGCACTAAGCACATTGAGGTGCATTATCACTATGTCAGGGAGAGGTTCTCTGCTGGGGAGATCAGCTTGGCATATGTGCCCACGCAGGAAAACATTGCAGACCTTTTCACGAAGGCTCTGCCTAGGGAGAAGTTTGAAGCTTTCCGCAAAGCTTTGGGCTTACTTCCTTTTGTGGAGTGATTTCCACATAGCTTGGCACTTCCTTATACATGAGTGCCAGCTACTTGTTCACCGCATCACTCCCAGGGGGGATTTGTTGATATATTTAGGTAGTGATGTGTGTGAACCATAGTACAAAAAAATCACGATTTTTTGATAAAATAAAAATCGTTTAAATCTCTCAACGATTAAAACGATTTATTCTCGATTTTTATTTTTTTCAGATTTTTTTTTTTTTTGGCTCTATTTTGAGATATTATGATGTATTTTAGCCATATGACATGCTTCTTATATAAAGTTTATGATATATATCTATATACTAGAGTGTTTTATATGTGTATATACAAAAATTTCTCGAAAAAAAAAATCATAAAAAGTGCAAAAGAATAAAAATCGCGATTTTTATTCTCAACCCTAGCGATTAAAACGTTTAATTCGTTTAATTCTCGATTTTTATTCGCGATTTAAACCTCTCATTTTGTACTATGGTGTGAACACACTAGGACCCGCCGGGGCATTGTTTTCTTTCTTTAGGAGGTTTTTTTCCCCGGCTTGTATATACGCCTATTGCCCTAATGGGCTACTTATCTTTGTACATTCTCTAGTAATACATTCAGTATTGTGTGTTTGTGCTCCAAGCTTCTTCTTCTTCCTTGTGCTGCTCGCGTGCTTCCGCAGACATCTATCTCCAACAATAAGCTTGCACGCTAAGCGTTCTTTATCTGTCTCTTCAAAACCTTCTGGCTTCTGAATATACACATCCTCGTGTAAATCACCATTAAAAGAAGCAGTCTTAATGTGAAGTTGATATATATGCAAACCAAAATGTGCTCCTAAAGCAAGTATTGACGTAATAACAGTCATCCTAGACGTAGGAGCGAATGTCTCATCATAATCAATACCTTTTTTGTTGTGCATATCCTTTGACAACCAACTTGGCTTTGTATCTATCAATAGTACCATCTACTTTTCTTTTGATTTTGATGATCCATTTTACACCTATAGCTTTCTTTCCCTCTGGTAACTCACATAGTTGCCAAGTTTGATTCTTATGAATAGAATCAATCTCTTCTTGCATAGCTTTTCTCCAAATAGGAATGTGAAGTGCATCTTTAACACATGGAGGTTCATCTTCAACAGTTGTAAGTGCCAAAATATCATGAATCTCAAAGTCTTTAGCAAAACTTACATGATCTCTTTCTTGTTGCTGTCTAGTCGGACTTCTTGTTCTTTTACATGATCTTGTTGTTGTTGTTGTCTAGTCTGACTTCTTGTTCTTCCAGTAAAAGTCTTTATACCACTATCTTTCCAAGTCTGATATAACCACGTAGGTATATCTTTAAATAGTGGTGAAACTCTTTCTGACCCTTAAGCTTCCACAGGTTCTGGAACTTGTCCTGTTGAGGTACTAGGACTTTCTGGAACTCTAACTTCTTCCATTTCTGGAATCAAAGTCTCATGTGGAATTGACTCTGTAGAAGGTTGCGAAATTCCTCTTTCTTCAACTCTTTCTTGAATCCTAGGAATTTTAACTCCGGGATGATATGGTTGGACTCTGGAATTTCCGCTTCTTTATCATAAACCTTATTTTCAGCAATATAAGCATTACGTGAAAGAATAACTTCACCTGTCTCTGGGACATAAAACCTGTATCCTTTACTCTCAACAGGATATCCAATAAAAACAGCTTTCTTTGCCTTTACATCTAGTTTGCCTTTGTCCTTTTTCTCAATATGTACGTAAGAAAGTGATCCAAATACTTTGAAATAACTCATATTAGGTTTTCTACCATAATAAGCTTCATAAGGTGTGCTTACCTTTAAAGCTTTTGTAGATGACCTGTTCAAAATGTGATTAGCTATATGTACTGCATCAAACCAGAATTTCGGTGAAAGCTTCTTGGATGCCTTCATGTTCCGCATCATCTCAACAAGTACTCTATTCTTTCTTTCTGTAACACCATTCTGCTGAGGGGTATAAGAAAGAGTAAGGTGTCGAGTAATACCTTTCTCATCAAGAAATGTCTGAAACTCTTTTGACAAATATTCTCCACCTCTATCACTTCTGAGAATCTGGATAGTTTCCTGACTTTCATTTTCAACCATAGCTACAAACTTCTTGAACACAGGAAAGACTTCTGACTTCAACATAAGACCATAGATCCATGAGTATCTCGTAAAATCATCAACAAATAGAACAAAATACTTGAAACCCTGAATAGAGTCAGCTCTCATAGGTCCATTCACATCTGAATGAATAATGTGCAATTTCATGGTAGCTAAAATATGACCATGTTTCTTGAAAGGTAGTTTATGCATCTCACCTTCAAGGCAACCTTCACATATATCTGAATCATCTGGTAGCTTGAATGAGGGTAAACTCTCAACCATACCTCTGTCTTTGATACTCTTGAGAGCTCTAAAACTAATATGTCCAAATCTTTCATGCCATAGCTTCATATCTTCCACCGGTGACGAAGATTTGATCGCATATGCCTGACTGATTTTTGACAAAACAAAGATCCCTCCTCTATGCTCACCTTCTAAAATACACTTGTTGTCTTTGTGTGATAAGATCTTACAGATCTCTCTCAAATACAACTTTAAAACCATCATTTAAAAATGCAAATATAGATAGCAGATTCTTCTTCATTTCAAGTACGTATAGAACATCTGAAATCTGAAAATTACCACCTTCTCTTGACTTTAGGGTTACTGTACCTATTCCCACAACATCCAAATCATTGCCATCTGCAATAGTAACTCTTCTACCCGTAGAATAAGAAAGAGAAGAAAACACATCTCTGCAACCTGTCATATGCTTTGTAGCAGTCGAGTCAAATATCCAAGGACTTGCTGAAAGAACTTGTAAAGTTTCTTGATCAAAAGCTACTTCCTCAATGGTGATACAAGCATAAGAATCACCTTGAGATTTCCCTTTTTTATCATCTTCTGCAACATTACTTGGTTCCCTTTTCTTTTCTCCTGCAATCCTTTTATAACATGCTTCTTTTAAATGTCTAGGTTTCTTGCAGTAAAAACATATTACTTCCTTCTTTTTAGAAGACTTCTCTTTAAATGTAGTAGAAACAGAATCTGAAGTAGAAGGTGAGAGGGACCTACTTTCCTTCTTGGAGTGCTTTTCCTTATCCTCCTTCTTCTTTTTACCCTTTGATGAAGATGAAAGTGCTTCTTCATTCTCTTCCAATCCCTTCAACTGATCTTCATCTTCAAGTAACCAGAACTCTAGCTTTTCAAATGTAACCTCTCTATCTCTTGTGGTAAGGGTAAGAGTGGTTATAAAGGACCTATATGAAATAGGAAGTGAATTAATCAGCGTATTTACCTTTTCTTCATCTGATATTTCAACTCCTACATTTAGAAGTTGATCTCTCAAGTCAACGAGTCTCGTAATGTGGGTTTGAATTGACTCACAAGCCTTCATCCTTGTATTTGCTAATTGTCTCCTTAAATGAGCTTTCCTAGCAGGATTTTTGCTCTGAAAAAGATTCTCAAGCTTCAACCAAGCTTGTCTAGAACTTCTGCAAGATCTGATCTTTGGTAGAGTATGCTTTTTAACACTCATTGCTATGAATGAGAGTGCTAAAGCATCTCTAGTATGCCATCTGTAATTGTAATTCCAGTACCTCTTGAAGCTGTTGTGGCTCCTTCTTTGCCTTCTCGTCTCGGTGTTGTTAAGGATCCATTGACGATACTCCATAAATCCTTTGTCACTAAAATATTCATCATCATGAAACTCCACATGGGATAATTAGAAGATCCATCCAACTTGTCTTCAATCTCAATTCTAATCTCACTCATCTTAACTAAGTGTGTATGTCAATTATGGTCTGATACCAAGTGTTGGAATTTGGGGCCCCAGGATCGTTCCAAACTAAAACCTTTTGAGCATACACACTTAATTAATTAAGATGATAAGTGAGAGATAGAAAGAAAGAGATCTTGAGACAAGGATAGAGAACGTAAGCCTGATGCTTACTCACTAAAAAATAGTTGTCCAAATTACAACATAGGAGTACTACTCAACCATATAAAGTGGTACACTCACTAATGTAAGAATATCCAAGAAGATGATGATACAAAATTTAGATTATGTTGAAATAATCTAAGTGTGTGTCAAGTGAACGAGCACCGAAGCTAACCTTATTCTCACAAAATACTGTAACAAAATTGTAAATCAACCAACCCTAATTTTGAGATTAAGGTAGAGAAACCCTAAAAACAAAATATAAGGTTAACTCACAAAAGATAGTTACCACCACCTTGTAGAAGACTTCTTGCTCCAAGAAAGTAGCCTCTCCTTCACAAAATCTCCACCTCCAAAGCTTCAGAACACCAAGAGCTGGCTTGATCACCTCCTCTTTGCTTGATGAGTGATGATTGAACAATGAGGATGGCTCTCTTTATATAGTTTGTGTGTCCCTTGAAAAGCACATCTAAAAACGCACGATCGTTATCTAAAAAAAAACCCCGCCATGCGATTGCGAACAAAATCAACGTTGCCTTGATTTTTGCGTGGAATAGCTTTTCGCTTTTCAAAAAATATCTCCATCACGTTCTCTGATCTAGACGGGAATCGAACCCGGGTCTCCACGTTGGGAGGAGGCTGTTTTATCCAATGCTGTTGCCCGCTTTTAGTTATCCAAGAGTTACTAAAGACGATTAACACCCTGTATCAACATGAGGAATTTTGCACCATTAACCATGGGACATTGTTTTCCAACATAACCATCCATAGCATAGTAGGATAAAAAACGTGAAGCTTGATTTTCAAGCGTTGCTTGATATTTGTTTTGGTGCCTTGAAGTTTGAACTTCATACC
>MU262706.1:12500-30000 GCA_020310875.1 Ceratopteris richardii | reverse complement strand
CTGATATAGTCGTGGTCGATGATAGAGAGAGAGAGAGAGAGAGAGAGAGAGAGAGAGAGAGAGAGAGAGAGAGAGAGAGAGAGAGAGAGAGAGAGAGAGAGAGAGAGAGAGAGAGAGAGAGAGAGAGAGAGAGAGAGAGAGAGAGAGAGAGAGAGAGAGAGAGAAATAAACAAAAGCTATCTATCTAGGGCTGGTAAAAGGCTGGGGAGACGTGGCTCTGACTCAGCAGATAGTGGCCACCTAATATAAAGGATCCATAATATGAGTGAGTAAAACAGCCTAGCTACTCATGATGGAGGGAGGTGGGTGTAGTATGTGGTACATCAGTGGTGGTCTCAGTGCCTCCTGAAGGAAGACAACCCAGGGGGTGGTGGTACGCCTATGCTCCATCATGTGGTCGTCGGCTGTCTTGATGCGTGAGATATCCTCCTGATATAGTCGCGGTCGACGATATCCTGCCATGCATGGTCGGCGTCGTGCTCTCTGTGCTGCTGCCTGGTGGAGCGTGAGCCCTATAGAAGGAACTCTCTGATGTAGCTCAGCTCGCTGAAAGAACTGGGTAATGGTGTGCTGGGTACTCACCCGTGGCTGATGTGTGGGCTGAAGTGACCGCTCTCGCCTCTCGTATGCTGCTGTGAGGAAATGCCCCAAGCGTCGCTGGTCTCCCATAGTCATGCATAACTGGAGTGACTCCTCTAGCTGGAACTGTGCTCGTAGCTCTAAGTATGCTTGGCATCTGATAACAAAATGCTCCTCACTCTCTACCTCTGTCTGGCATACTGGGCACCGCCTCTCCTCACTGGGGACTCCCCTGGACCGACCCCTCTCAATCTCGAGCTGATGTGATGAGACCCGGAGCTGCCCAATGACGACTCGGAGGTGATGGGGAAGGTATGTCTGCATGTATCTAGGGATCTCGATGAAGCCCGCGTCCGATATATGTAGAAAATGCTCGCGGTAATAGAGCAATTTCGGTGGCAATGTATCCCTAGGGCACACCCATGTCCTCTGTATGTATGTATGCCATATCTCCTGACGAATGATCCTATTCCTCTCCTGATGAGAGAGCGAGTAGGTGGGTGCATGTGAGTCATACTGTAGTGGTGGTAGCCTGTCTATGTCAAAGCCATGGTGGGCTAGCCAGTCTCGTATCTGTGCATACCATGAGGAGGTATCACCCGCTAATGCCATATCATGTGATGCCTGGAAAGCACGATAAGCAATGCGCTCTGTATCCATGCTCTGAAGTCTGTGTAATAGGCATACTGTTTGGAATAGTGCCTCAACAAGCATCGGTGGTGCAGCGAGCTCTGCTCTAATGATATCGTGTGGTACTAAAGGCTTGCTGCGGATAAGTCTGGCAATCATGAGGATATGTGGCCTCTCTAATGCTGTCCATACTGATGTAGCTAATCCCGGCCCCAAAATGGCTGCCCCATACATGAGCGCTGGTGTAACCAAAGTGTCAAAGAGCCACCCTTTGTGCGGGGCTCCTGAAAATATGCCTGGTGGCACTGTCTCGCCATCAAAGCTAGTGCTGCGTACCCACGTGTGATGCGGTCACAGGCTGCCTGAGACTAGGGAAGACCCCTGATGCTGCTGTAAATGTCACTCCCAAGTAAACATATGATCCGACCACCTCGATCGGTCCACCTGCTTCTGTGAACAAACTATGTCTGCGTACCTGTGCTGATGTATGAAAGATCATGACCTTGGTTTTACCAAGGTTCACAGATAACCCTCTGTGTCTGCAAAAGTCATCTAGGCCATGTAGATGATGTTGTAGACCTTCTGCAGACTCTGAAACCAATACAATACCATCAGCGTATAAAAGAATATGGACAGTGGATCCCCGTACCTCAATACCATCTCCCCCCTGCTGCTGTATGAAGTCCACTATCTCGTCAATGTAGAGACCAAAGAGGGTGGGTGAAAGAGGGCATCCTTGCTTCACCCCGATAGTGCTAGCAAGTGGATCAGATAAGCCCCTTGGACATCTGACTCTACCAGATACTCTCTCGTATAAGGCGTAGATCCCCCATATTATCTCCTCTGGAGCTCCGTATCAAGTAGTCATCTGAAGAGTCGCTCCCTGGGAACAGTGTCAAATGCTTTGCGGAAGTCCACAAAGCAACAATATAATCTCCTCTTCCTCACCCTTGCCTTGTGGATCAGGCATCTTAGAGTGAAGATGTGGTCAATAGTAGAGTAATCTCGTCTGAAACCTGCCTGTCCTGGAGCCCTGATACCCTTCCTCTCAGCGAGAGTACGCAACTCTGTCTCTAGTACCGCCTCATATAACTTGGCCAATATAGGGCCAATCATGATCGTCCGGTATGTAGCTGGATCCATAGTATCACCTGACTTATGAATGGGCACTATGGTGTGCTCAGTCCATGAGAGAGAGAGAGAGAGAGAGAGAGAGAGAGAGAGAGAGAGAGAGAGAGAGAGAGAGAGAGAGAGAGAGAGAGAGAGAGAGAGAGAGAGAGAGAGAGAGAGAGAGAGAGAGAGAGAGAGAGAGAGAGAGAGAGAGAGAGAGAGAGAGAGAGAGAGAGAGAGAGAAAGTGTTTTTACGTCTATTAGGAGGCGGAACTCGGCCTATGAGACAAATCAATGTACATGGGTGTTTTTTCTGTCAATCGGAAAAAGATAAAAGTGCTGAAAAAAAAGCTTGCAAGGCTGATATAGATCTGTGTAGCATGCATGTAGAGATACCCATGAAAGTGGGAGGGGGGGATGGTGAATGAAGTGTTATATCTATAGCCTATATGCAAAAGGGTAGTACAAGCATGATAATGCATCTAAATGACTAACTAGCTCCATCCTGTACTAGAGAGAGAGAGAGAGAAAGAAAGTCATATTAACGTCTTGTGGGGGCCAAACTTGGCCTATGAGACAAAAACCATCTACAAGTGTAGTAACCTTTTGTAGAAGATGAAATGAAATAAAAAGTATATCGCTAACCAAAGCAATATAGGGCTAGAAAAGGCTCGGGAGACATGGCTCTGACTCTGCAGATAGCGGCCACCTAATATATGGGGGATCCATAATGTGAGTAAAAGTTAAAACACCCTAACTACTGGTGATGGGTGGTGGTGGTGTACTATGTGGTACATCGGTGGTGGTCTGGGTGCCTCCTGAAGGAAGACAACCCAGGGGGTGGTGGTACGCCAATGCTCCATCATGTGGTCGTAGGCTGTCTTGATGCGTGAGATATCCTCTTGATATAGTCGTGGTCCATGATATCCACCCATGCGTGGTCGTCGCCGTGCACTCTGTGCTGCTGCCTGGTGGAGCGTGAGCCCTACAGATGGACCTCTCTGATATAGCTCATCTTGCTGAAAGAACTGGGTAATGGTCTGCTGGGTACTCACCTGTGGCTGATGTGTGGGCTGTAGCGACCGCTCTGGCCTCTCGTATGCTGCTGTGAGAAAGCGTCCCAAGCGTCGCTAGTCTCCCATAGTCATGCACAACTGGAGTGACTCTTGTATCTAGAAGTGTGCTTGTAGGTCTAAGTATGCTGGGCATCTAATAACAAAATGCTCCTCACTCTCTACCTCTGTCTCGCATATTGGGCACCACCTCTCCTCACGGGGGACTCCCCTGGACCGACCCCTCTCAATCTCAAGCTGATGTGATGAAACCCGGAGTTGTCCAATGAGGACTCGAAGGTGTTGGGGTAGGTATGTCTGCATGTATCTCGGAGTCTCGATCAAGCCCTCGTCCGTATATGTAGAAAATGCTCACGGTAATAGAGCATTTGTGGTGGCAATGTATCCCTATGGCTCACCCATGTCCTCTATAGGTATGTATGCCATATCTCCTGACGAATGACCCTATTCCTCTCTTGATGAGAGAGCGAGTAGGTGGGTGCATGTGAGTTGTACTATAGTGATGGTAGCCTATCTATGTCAAAGCCATGGTGGGCCAGACAGTCTCGTGTCTGTGCATACCATGAGGAGGTGTCGCCTGCTAATGCCATATCACGTGATGCCTGGAAAGTATGATAGGCAATGCGCTCTATATCCATGCTCTGGAGTCTATGTAATAGGCATAGTGTCTGGAATAATGCCTGAGCTAGCATCGGTGGTGCAGCGAGCTCTGCTCTAATGATATCATGTGGTACGGAAGGCTTGCTACGGATAAGTATCGCAATGGCTTGCTACATGATATCATGCAGCGAGCTCTGCTCTAATGATATCATGTGGTACGGAAGGCTTGCTACGAATAAGTCTGGAAATCATGAGATCTATGGCCTCTCTAATGTTGTCCATACTGATGTAGCTAAGCGTGGTCCCCATATGGCTGCCCCATACATGAGTGCTTGTGTAACCAAAGTGTGGAAGGGCCACCCGTTTGTGTGGGGCTCTTGAAAATATGCCTGGTGGCACTGTCTCTCCATCAAAGCTAGTGCTGCATACCCACCTGTGATGCGGTCACGGGCTGCCTGAGACATAGAGTGTTGATATATTTAGGTAGTGATGTGTGTGAACACACTAGAACCGCTGGGGCACTTTTTCCCCTCTTTAGGAGGTTTTTTTTCCCAGCTTAAATATACGCCTATTGCCCTAATGGGCTACTTATCTTTGTACATTCTCTAGTAATACATTCAGTATTGTGTGTTGTGCTCCAAGCTTCTTCTTCTTCCTTGTGTTGTTCGCGTGCTTCCGCAGACGTCTAACTCCAACAATTGGTATCAGAGCAGGTCGTCGCTTCATCTAGGGCGCCGTCGACACTCCTCCGTTTGCAGTCTCAGAATCGTATGAATTTTGGTGAGCATACTCAGGGTGTCTCCGAGATCAAAACGGCTTCGCTCTGTGGTGCCGAAATCGCGATCTGAGCTCGTTTCGGCTTCCGAACGCACTATCGCAGCGCTTGTGCATGCTATTTTATCTTTTTGTGCCAAAGGTATATACCTGTTTCTGTTCGCCAGTATAAGCGTCTCGAAGTCTGCTACAGGTTTAGCAGAACTCGCATGGGCAATTCCGTTCAACTTTTTGAGATACAGTCAATTTTCTGCATCAAGGTATTTTGGTCACCGGCCATGGTTGAAAGCAGTGATGTATTCCGTATGTTTGATGTTGAGGATAAGTTGGATGGTACCAACTACCCATTATGGGCTTATATGATGCGACATGTATTGGTTGCAAAAGGATTGTGGAACATTGTGCAGGGTGTTGAAAGACGTCCTGTTACACCTCTGACTACAGGTACTGCAAATACAGGTGTTGGAGCTGATGAAGATGGTGTCGAAGATGATATTCCGCAGATTCCTGTTCGTGCTTCTGTTTCTACTGCAGCTGCACCTACTGCAGAGCAGATTCGCTGGGATGGCAGAGATGCCCAGGCACATGCATTGATAGCTTTGTCTGTCAAACCTTCCATTATTCCTCACATTCGCTCTTGCGGAACAGCTAGGGATGCTTGGAATACACTTACCACATTGTACCAAGCTAGGAATGAGGCTCGTGTTGCTTACCTTCGAGCACATGAATGAAGGTGATTCTATGGACAGTTTCCTAACGAAGATCAAAGATTTGAAGGAACAGTTGATTTCTGTTGATGAGGTTATACCATATAGGTCACTTGTGCAGACCGTTCTGAATGGTCTTCCTGATTCATATCAGAGTTTTGCTTCTACTCTTCGGTTGATGATGAAAGGCAATCCGAATGCCTTATCATTTGAGTAGTTAGTCTCTGTTCTGTTGCAGAAAGATCAGTCCAGGCAGAACAGGTCCATTATGCGTGTTGCAGATCAAGCTTTCTTGGCTAGTCAAAAGGGCAAAGGAAAATGGAGCTCTTCTACTAGTAAGCAGAAATCTGCAAATGCTGCACATTCGAAGAATCAAGATAAAGATGAGAAGAAATCAGAAAAGGAGAAATTGTTTTGCAAGTACTGTAAAAGGAATTATCATATCATAAAGAACTGTCCAAAACTCGCTGCAAAAGAGGCAAAGAAAAAGGAGGCTGGAATGATTGTTGCAGAAGCCTCTACACCAAAAACAGAGTCTTCTAATCTTGTGCAAGAAGAAGAATGGGCGTTTACTACTGTTCGCAGTTTTGACCCATCTTCTCATGAGCAGTGCATGTCTGCAGTGGACTCAGATGTTTGGTACTTTGACACTGGGGCGACCAAACATATTACCTCGCAGCGTAGTTTCTTCTCTTCACTCGAGCTTTCCCCTACAGGGAATACTGTCACATGCGCCAACAACTCCTCTTATCCTCTTATGGGAGTTGGTAAGATCATTCTGACTACCGTTGATGGTAGTTCTTTCACCTTGTCAGATGCTTTATTTGTGCCAGGGATCAAGAAGAATCTGTTATCAGTTTCTGCATTAGCCAAGATTGGCTTGGTTGTGAAATTTGTTGATGACAGATGTACAGTTCATGATCTGTCAAATGGCGATGTTATTATTGCTTCTGGCATTTTATGTCGTGGGTTGTATAAGCTCATAGACTATGAAAGATTTGTGAATGATTCGGCATGTGCAGCTCATGATTCTCAGGCTATGTCAGATGCAAAGCTTTGGCATGCACGCTTTGGTCATCTGAATTTTGCTAGTTTGCTACGCCTGTAGAAATCTGAAATGGTGTCCTCCTTTCCCAAACTTGAGGCACCTGGAAAACATGTCTGTGAAGGCTGTATTTTGGGCAAAATGCAGAGTTTCTCCTTTCCAAAAGATGGTTCAGTTCGGGCTACACAGAAATTGCAGCTTGTACATAGTGATGTCTGTGGTCCTATGCATACACCCTCTTTTGGAAATTACCTTTACTTTATGATGTTCATTGATGATTTTTCCAGGCATGCATGGGTATATCCACTCAAAGCAAAGTCCGAAGTGTTCATGTGCTTTAAACAGTTTTTGGTTTTGGCTGAAAATGTGTCAGCATGTAAAATGGGCACCCTCCGTTTTGATCAAGGGGGGGAATATATGTCTTGTGATTTTAATGCATTTCTGGCTGAACGTGGGATAAAACACCAGTGTACAGTGCCGTATACACCTCAACAGAGTGGAGTTGCTGAACGAAAGAACAGGTCACTCGTGGAGATGGCGAGGTGCATGGTCAAACGTGAGGCTTTACCACATAGTTTCTGGCTTGAGGCTGTCATGTGTGCAGCATATGTACTGAACAGGTGTCCCACTAAAGCGCTGCAGTCTATCACTCCATATGAGGCTTGGCATGACCGCAAGCCATCTGTTGCTCATCTGCATGTTTTTGGTTGTTTGGCATATGCACTAGTGCCTGACCAACATCGCAGAGAATTGGATGATAAGGTAGTAAAATGTACTTTTGTTGGGTACAATTGTGAAAGTAAAGGCTATTGTCTGTATCATCCACAGACTAAACGCATTCTGGTTAGCCGTGATGTTGTCTTTGTGGAAGATGCTATTCAGCCATTGCTTTCATGTACTAAGGAGACATCTGTTAGCTCCAAAGACATGTATGATACTTTGATGCCTCTTTTTACAGGTGGACAGTCTAGTGCTGGTCCTAACGAGGAAACTTCTCACCCTTTGCAGGTTTCATATGATGATGCAGATCATTCCATTTCTGATGCAGGTTTACATGATGCACTTGTTGATGAGAGAGCTGATAATGAGCAGGCAAAAACTATGCCAAAATGGGTGGTGCAGACTTTGTGTGATAGCAAATGAGATGCACCTTTGTCATATCGTACTCGTTCAGGCTCTCATAGTGCCTCCTTTGCATCAGATTGCTATGCTATGGCTGCTTCTAGTCTCTGTGATGAGAATGAGCATGTTTCTTTTGATGAAGCACAGAATTCAAAAAATTGGATGACTGCTATGCAATCTGAATATGATGCTATAATGAAGAATGGTACATGGTCTCTTTATGTGACTTGCCTCCTGGCAAGAAAGCCATTGGCACTAAGTGGGTATACAAGCTGAAGCGTAAACCTGATGGTACAGTTGATAGGTACAAGGCTAGGCTTGTTGCAAAGGGTTATGCGCAGGAAAGAGGCATTGATTTTGATGAGACCTTTGCACCTACATGCCGTATGACTACTGTTCGGAGCATTTGTGCACTTGCAGCCCATCATGGTTGGAATGTACATTAGTTGGATATTAAAACAACATTTCTGAATGGTGACTTGCATGAAGAAGTGTATGTTTTTCAGCCCCGTGGCTTTGTGCACAAAGGGCATGAAATTCAGGTGTGTAGGTTAAAGAAGGCATTATATGGTTTAAAGCAAGCACCACGTGCTTGGTATGAGAAGATACATGCCTATCTGGTTGCACGTGCTGAAAGCACCTTATACGTTAAGCGTGCTAATGATGTGCTTCTAATCATTGTTGTCTATGTTGATGATATGCTGCTCACTGGTCCTATTGAGAAGCATATTGCTGATTTCAAGGCTGATTTGCATGCCTCATTTGAGATGTCTGATTTGGGGCATTTGCATCACTATTTGGGCATTCAGTTTATGCAAGTTGAAGGTGGAATGGCTTTGTGTCAAACGAAATATATTGACACATTATTGCAGCGTTTTGACCTTGAAGACTGTAAGCCTATTGCCACTCCTATGGAGACAGGTTTACGATTGAGTCTTCATGATGCTGGAGATGCTGTTTTCTATCAGCTTGATTTATTTATGCATTACTCGGCCAGATATTCAGTTTGCTGTCTCACAGATGAGCAGGTTTATGCATTGCCCAGGAGTCACGCATTGGAAGGCGGTTAAGCGCATCTTTTGCTACTTGAGTGGTACTCGGCTACTTGGGTTGTTTTATCCCAAGGGGGGATCGCTACTGCCAGATTTGCATGCTTTTTCTGACTCAGATTGGGATGGTTGCTATGACACTCGTGTGTCCACCAGTGGTTTTCGCTTCATGCTTGGTAGCTCATGTATATCTTGGTTGAGCAAGAAGCAGCCTACTGTGGCCACTTCCAGTGTGAGGCTGAGTATAGGGAAGCTTTCACAGTGACTGTTGAGTGTGTGTGGCTCAGATGCCTTATGGCTGATTTGGGTGTTGGCCAGTCTTCTGCCACCACCATCTTCACTGACAGTCATGGGCTATCCTGAAGAGTGAGATATCCTCTTGGTATAGTCGTGGTCGTCCGAATCCAGCCCTATGTGGTCGAGGACGCACTCTCCATGCTGTCCTTGTGAGAGGCGGAAGGGTCAAAGACTTACCCGGTGTTAGATATCACATCGTGAGAGGAACCTTAGATGCTGTAGGAGTGAAGGGTCGTAAAAAAGGGCTGCCTGTTGGAGCGTGAGCCTTATGCCTCTGGAAGGCGGGCCTCTCTGATGTAGCCCACCTCGTTGAAAGAACTGAGTAATGGTCTACTGGGTACTCACCCGTGTCTGATGCGTGGGCTGTATCGACTTCTCTCGTCTCTCCTATGCTGCCGTGAGGAAACGTCCCAACCTCCGCTGAACTCCTGTGGTCATGCACAACTGTAGTGACTCCTCTATGTGGAATTGTGCTCGTAGATCTGAGTATGCTTGGCATCCGGTAACAGAGTGCTCCTCACTCTCTATCTCTGTATGGCATACTGGGCACCACCTCTCCTCTCTAGGGACTCCCCTCGTTCGACCACTCGATCTCGAGCCGATGTGACGAAACTCGAAGCTGCCCAATGATGACTCAGAGGTGGTGTGGTAGGTATGTCTGCATGTATCGCGAAGTCTTAATGAAGCCCTGGTCTGAGATCTGTAGAAAGTGCTCGCGGTAGTGGAGCATTTTCGGTGGCAATGTATCCGTGGGGCTAATCCATGTCCTCTGTATGTATATATGCCATATCTCTTGTCGAATGACCGAATTCCTCTCTTGGTGGGAGAGCGAATAGGTGGGGGCTGTAAGTCGTATTGCAGTGGTGGTAGTCTATCTATGTCAAACTCATGATGGGCCAACTAGTCTCATGTCTGTGCTTACCATGAGGTGTCTCCTGCTAATGCCATGTCGCGTGACGCCTCGAAAGCGCGATGAGTGATGCGCTTTGTGTCCATGCTTCGGATCCTGTGTAATAGGCATACTGTCTGTGCCTCTGCTAGCATGGGTGGTGTTGCGAGCTCTGCTCTGATAATATCATGTGGTACCGAAGGCTTGCTTCCGATGAGTCTGGCAATCATGAGAATCTGTGGCCTCTCCAATGCTGTCCATGCAGATGTAACTAATCCTGGCCCCCATATGGCTGCCCCATACATGAGCGTTGGTGTAACCAAGAAGAGCCACCCCTTTGTGTGGGGCTCTTGAAAGTGTGCGTGGTGTCACTGTCTGTCCATCAAGGCTAGTGCTGCGTATCCACATGTGATGCAATCCCGGGCTGCCTTAGACATAGAGAAAACCCAGAAGCTGCTGTGAATGTCACTCCGAGATAGACATGTGATCGGACTACCTCAATCGGTCCGCCTGCTGCTGTGAAAGAACTTTGTCTCCTCACCCGAGCTGATGTATGAAAAATCATAACCTTGGTTTTACCAAGGTTCGCAGATAGCCCTCTAATATGCAGAAGTTGTCTAGGCCGCGTAGGTGGTGCTGTAGACCTTCTGCGGACTTTGAAACCAGCACAATATTATTAACATATAAAAGAATATGAACAGTGGTTCCTCGTACCTCAATGCCATCCCCTTCGTGTTGTCGTATGAAGTCCACTATCTCATCAATGTATAGACCAAAGAGGGTGGGTGAAAGAGGACACCCTTGCTTCACCCCGATGGTGCTAGCAAGTGAGTGGGATAAGCCATCTGGACATCTGACTCTACTAGATACGCTCTCATGTAAAGCGTAGATCCCCCATATCATCTCATATGGAGTTCCGATATCGAGTAGACGTCTGAAGAGTCGATCCCTGGGAACTTTGTCGAAGGCTTTGTGGAAGTCCACAAAGAAGCAACATAGTCTTCTTTTCCTCACTTTGGCTTGGTGGATCAGGCATCTCAAAGTGAAGATGTGGTCAATGGTAGAGTAGTCTCATCTGAAACCTGCCTGTCTTGGAGCCTTGATATCCTTCCTCTCGGCGAGAGTGCTCAACTCTCTCTCTAGCACTACTCCATATAACTTGGCCAATATGGGGCCAATCATGATCGTTCGATATGTAGCTCGATCCATAACGTCGCCTGACTTATGAATGGGCACTATGGTGTGCTCCGTCCATGAGTCAGGGAACCCTTCAACCAGTGCATGGTTGAAGAGGTGGGCAATGAGTGGTGCGAGTCGTACATCCATAGGTGAGGTGCTCTGCCTGTAAACTGAACTTGTCATGGGCTGTGCCATGCCGTAAATGGGAAATAGCATGGCTCACCATAGTGGGTGTGAAGAAGTAAGAGGTAGTGGGGTGTGAGCTCTCCGGCTTGGGAATGGGGGGCTGTTCTAGAATCTGGTATAGGCTCTGTGCATAGCTATGCCAAATGCTCGGATCTCGAATGGGTGTTTGCTATCTCCTCTCCCTCAGATGTCGCCACGCCACTGCACTATCCCGACTCAATGAGCAAATGGTAGGTATCCCAGTACTGTCTCTCCTCCCATTCCCGCCGCTTGCGGCGAGTAAGGCTTTGCATGTGACGTTGTGCCTGTCTGTGTGTAATATCCCCTCTAAGCTCGAAAATCCGTAGATGCTTCCTTAGTTCTCGGCAATCTACATCATACCAACAGTTCTGGGGCATGGATCCTGTGTGTGGAGGATGTGTACGTGTGTGGTGTGGGAAGTTGTGGGTAGCCGAGTCATGAAGGATGGTGGTGATTTGTGATGTAAGTGTATCCAAAGGTGAGAATGGATCGAGGGAGAGTAGTCTGGTGTGTAAGTGGTGTGCATAAACATGTGAGAGCTCGTGTGTGAAGTGTATCGTGGTGTGTGGCTCAATGAATGTGGGAGGGTCTAGTGGGATAGGAGATGAAAGTGTAAATGTGATAAATGTATGGTCAGCCCCAAGTGGGTGTCGTCCTATACTAAGTGAGGGGATTTATGAAGCTCCAGAGATGGTACCAAGAATGTAGTCGACCGTGCTCTCACCCCCTTCGTGAGGGAAGCAAGGGAGTCCGCCTGAGCCTGGCCGACGATGCATCCCATTATATATAACGAGATGGTCTCTGCTGCCTAGCTCAAGCAGATGTCTCCCATACCCGATGGTGTCCTGACCCATATTTGCTATACTCTACTAGTGATCGTCTCATTCGAATCTATGCCCCTCATGAGATGTGGATGGTCCATGTCATATGCCTCGCACTGACGTGATTGGGTGCGGCCATTGAAGTCGCCCATAAGGAAGACTTCACCTAGGGTGAGTTAATGTAGTATCTGATGTGAAAGTGCTGTGTATGGTGAGTCTTTGTCTCCGGTCGGTCCCCCAAGGTCCTCTCTTGCGTATCGGGATTGGCCTGGTGGGAAGTAGCATATGGCAATGTAAACTCATCTCTCCGGTGCTATCTCCATGCAGATCCTCATGTATCATGCTTCCTCGTCTCTTCCTATGATATGGATCCGACTCTGTATCTCTTGTCTAAATTTGATGGAGACACCCCCCGACCCTCGTGTTGTACTCTGTCTCGTCCTGGTCCTGAATGCAGATTCCCAATGAAAACCTGCAATGCGAGGTAGGCCTCTCTTTGGGCTCTCGTGGGTCTCTTTGATGCAAGCAAAGTCATGAGTGTCTAGGATCTCTTCGAGGCGGTCCGGTCGTGTCCAAAGTGCCTCGTTACACTTCCATACCACTCCTCAGAGTGGTGATTCCTAATATGGTGTTGCCTCATAGGCTGTGTATTCCTATTTGATAGGGAGTCCGTCGATGAAGACTTTACCATCCCGGTAGAAAGCTTTCTTTCCCTCTTGTCAGGCCTGGATAATCTGTGGCATACATGTCCGACGGTGTTCTATCTGCATCCTCGTGAGATCCTCGTCCATATATAAAGCTCCTCCGGGTAGTCCACACAGTACTGGTCATCGTCTGAAGAAGGCAATACGTGTATCCTCAGAGCTCATATGGAGGATGAGTGCTCGTGGTCGGGACATGTCTCTACCATGCCCCTCTGAAAGGCATGCTCTCGTATCCCAAGCATCGGCAAATGTCAATGGCATCTGCCTCCGGTGACGTGGCTTTTGAGAGTCCCGTAATCCGTACATGTAATCGACGTGTGTGTCGAAGCCTCTCTTCCTCGAGGGTGTCCTTGATACTAGAAAGCTCTCCCTTTCGTGCCTCCTCAATAACTTCCTTCTTGACCCTCTTGTGAACTACTTCCACCCATGTCTCCTGAGTGGACTCCACTTCTGATTTGATTTCTTTTTTGAGTTCTTCCTCCTGAGAGATCTCTCCTTCCTCTTCAACCTTGGAGATTTTCAAGTGAACAATTTCTTCTTGAAGGCGGTGGGTTTCAGCCTTCAATTTGTCTCGTTCCTCTTTGATGTCTTTGATTTGATCTTCCAAGGCTTTGATCTTCTCAAAAGCTCTTCTCATTTCTTGATTTAGTGATTTGTCTGCATCTTTTTTTATTTCTCCGGTGGCTTTACTGATCATCTTTTTGATCTCTTTTTTTTTTTCTAATGTTGTCATTTCAAGTAGGGTTAGCTGCCTTTGTTCTTTCGATTAGGGTTTCTGAATCGAAAGTGAAGGAGAGAGAGACTTGGTCAGCGCCAGTTTGGGAGATCTGCTTCAGTTCGTAACTCTACTCCAAGCTGATGTCGACGTGTCTGTCTCCCATCCCGCTGTTGACGTGCTTGCGAACCCTATCTCTGCTGAACCTGCTCGCGATGCTATCTCTGTTGTCCGGGGAGAGAGAGGACCCGCTGCCGGACCTGCTCGTGAATTCTAGAGAGGACGCGCTGCCGATCTTCTAGACAATGTGTGAGAGAGAGAGAGAGAGAGAAAGAAAGAAAGAAAGTCATATTAACGTCTTCTGGAGGCCAAACTTGGTCTATGAGACAAAAACTAGGTGGGTGCATATGAGTCGTACTGTAGTGGTGGTAGCCTGTCTATGTCAAAGCCGTGGTGGGCCAGCCAGTCTCGTGTCTCTGCATACCATGAGGAGGTGTCGCCTGCTAATGCCATGTCCTGTGATGCCTGGAAAGCCCGATAAGCAATGCGCTCTGTATCCATAATGCGGAGTCTGTGTAATAGGCATACTGTCTGGAACAGTGCCTCAACTAGCATCGGTGGTGCAGCGAGCTCTGCTCTAATGATATCATGTGGTACTGAAGGCTTGCTCCGGATAAGTCTGAAAATCATGAGGATCTGTGGCCTCTCTAATGCTGTCCATACTGATGTGGCTAATCCTGGTCCCCATATGGCTGCCCCATACATGAGCGCTGGTGTAACCAAAGTGTCGAAGATCCACCCCTTTGTGCGGGGCTCCTGAAAATATGCTTGGTGGCACTGTCTTTCCATCAAGGCAAGTGCTGCATACCCACGTGTGATGCAGTCACGTGCTGCCTGAGACATAGAGAAGACCCCTGATGCTGCTGTAAATGTCACTCCCAAGTAAACATATGATCCGACCACCTCAATCGGTCCACCCGCTGGTGTGAACAAGCTATGTCTGCATACCTGTGCTGATGTACGAAAGATCATGACCTTGGTTTTACCAAGGTTCACAGATAACCCTCTGTGTGTGCAGAAGTCATTTAGGCCATGTAGATGATGCTATAGACCATAGTTATTTTCGGACTCGTATGGAAAAAATACCGTACTTCCATACTCGTATGCGTATGGTTGGAGTATGAAATTTTTTGTACCTCAAATTTTTCTTTTCTCTCATTGATTCCAATCGAGGACAAATCCGTAGCAATTTCATATTGTTTTTATGCAAATTCACTCTCATATACTCTCTTCCACTATACCCATACATATATACTACACCCTAACCTATAGTAGCCAACAAAAGTCTGATCTTTAGTATTATATTATTGTATATATAATAATTCCAATTTTCAATATCTTTTGTGCTAGACGTATGATATTTTTGAAAAGATTCCATACTTTTTTCATACTTCCATACCCGTATGCGTTTGCCGTATGGTTCACGTATGGAAAAACTATGCTATAGACCTTCTGCAGACTCTGAAAGCAGTACAATATCATCAGCATATAAAAGAATATGGACAGTGGACTCGTGTACCTCAATGCCATCACCCCCCTGCTGCTGTATGTAGTCTACTATCTCATCAATGTAGAGACCAAAGAGGGTGGGGGAAAGAGGGCATCCTTGCTTCACCCCGATAGTGCTAGCAAGTGGATGAGATAAGCCCCCCGGACATCTGACTCTGCTAGATACTCTCTCGTATAAGGCATAGATCCCCCATATCATCTCCTCTAGGGCTCCCAATATCAAGTAGTCGTCTGAAGAGTCGTCCCCTGGGAACGGTGTCAAATGCTTTGCGGAAGTCCACAAAGCAGTAATATAATCTCCTCTTTCTCACCCTTGCTTGGTCGATCAGGCATCTCAGAGTGAAGATATGGTCAATGGTAGAGTAATCTCGTCTGAAGCCTGCCTGTCCTTGAGCTCTGATACCCTTCCTCTCAGCGAGAGTACTCTACTCTGTCTCCAGTATCGCCCCATATAACTTGGCCAATATAGGGCCAATCACGATTAGCTGGATCCATAGTATCTCCTGACTTATGAATGGGAACTATGGTGTGCTCGGTCCATGAGTCAGGGAACCCTTCAACCAGTGCACGGTTGAAGAGGTGGGCAATGAGCGGTGCAAGGGTCGTGCCTCTGTAGATGAGATGCTCATCCTGTAAACCGAAAAGGTCATGGGCCCTGCCATGCTGTAGACGGGCAAGAGCGCGTCCCACCATAGTGGGTGTGAAGAAGTCAGATGTAGTAGGACGTGAGCCTTGTGGTCTGGGAATGGGGGGCTGGTGCGGGATCTCATATAGGCTCTGTGCATAGCTATGCCAGGTGGTCGGGTTTGGGATGGGTGTCTGCTGTCTCCTCTCTCTCAAATGTCGCCATGCGACTTCACTGTCTCGACTCATGAGTAAATGATAAATATACCAGTACTGTCTCTCTTCCCAATCACGTCGTTTGCGGCGAGTAAGGCTCTGCATGCGACGCTGTGCCTATGTGTGTGTAATATCCCCTCTATGCTCTAAAATGCGTAGGTGCTTCCGTAGCTCGCGGCAATCTGCATCATACCAGCGGTTCTGAGGCATGGAACCTGTGCGTGGAGGGTGTATGTGTACGGTGTGGGAAACTCCAAAGAGCTGAGTTGTGTAGGATGGTGGTGAACTGTGACGTAAGTGTGTCCAAGGGTGAGAGTGGATCGAGGGAGAGTAGGCGGGTGTGTAAATGGTGTGCATAAACGTGTGAGAGCTCGTGTGTGAAGTGTATCGTGATGTGTGTGTCAGTGGGTGAGGGAGGGTCTAATGGAATAGGAGATGAGAGTGTGAATGTGATAAATGTATGGTCAACACCAAGTGGGCGTCGTCCAATAGTAAGTGAGGTGATGAGTGAAGCTCCAGAGGTGGTACCCAAAATGTAGTCGACTGTGCTCTCACCCCCCCGTGAGGGAAGCAAGTAAGTCCACCCGAACCTGGCCAACGATGCATCCTGTTATATACAACGAGCTGATGTCGGCTGCCTAGCTCAAGCAGATGTCTGCCATACCCTGTGGTGTCCTGACCCATATCTGCCGATACTCTACTGGTACTCATCTCCTCTGGGTCTCTGGTCCTCATAAGATGTGGGTGATCCATATCGTATGCATCGCACTGATGTGACTGAGTGCGTCCATTGAAGTCCCCCATAAGGAAGACTTCACCTAGTGTGCTATAATGTAGTATCTCATCTGAAAGTGCTCTGTATGGTGAGTCTCTGTCTCGGATCGGTCCACCAAGATCCTGTCCTGCGTATCGAGATCCGCTTGGAGGGAAGTAGCATATAACAATGTAGAACAGCCATGCTGTAGCCTATGGATGGCCTGTCGTACCATGCCTGCCGTGAAGAGGGTGGATATTAGAGGACGCGGTGTGGAAGGAATCGGCAATGGTGGCTGTCCTGGGACGTCATATAACCTCTAGGCGTAGGTGTGCCAGGTCGGAGGACCTATGGGTGTAGGTGGGCGTGGCTCACGTAGTGCCCTCCACGCGGTGGCACAATCCCTACTCATGAGAAGGTCAATCAACTCTGCCTCCTGTCGCTCCTCGAAAGCTCGCCGCTTCCGGCGTGTGAGGGCTCGCATCTGTCGTCGTGCCTCCCTCTCTGTGATGGATCCCAAGATACTCTGTGCTCTGAGATGTCGGTATAGTCGCTTTACACTCCTCATCGTACCATCTATTCTGGGGTGTATGCCCCAGCCGTGTCGAATGTGCAGTGCTGTGGGTGGTGAATGGGAAGCTGAGAGTAGCAGATGTATGGAGGATCGAGGAGAAGTGGGCGGTGAGGGTGTCCAAGGAGGCAGAGGGATCAAGGGAGTAGATGCTCTCTCGAACATGGGAGCTATAGATATGTGCTAGCTCATGTCTAAAGTGAATGGTGGTATGGGCTCGTGTCTGTATGGTGACGGGGTGGGATATGCATGGTGAGCTGCGAAT
>MU262706.1:0-7500 GCA_020310875.1 Ceratopteris richardii | reverse complement strand
AGTGTCGAAGAGCCACCCTTTTGTGCGAGAGAGAGAGAGAGAGAGAGAGAGAGAGAGAGAGAGAGAGAGAGAGAGAGAGAGAGAGAGAGAGAGAGAGAGAGAGAGAGAGAGAGAGAGAGAGAGAGAGAGAGAGAGAGAGAGAGAGAGAGAGAGAGAGAGAGAGAGAGAGAGAGAGAGAGAGGGAGGGAGGGAGGGAGGGAGGGAGGGAGGGAGGGAGGGAGGGAGGGAGAGAGAGAGAGAGAGAGAGAGAGAGAGAGAGAGAGAAAGAAAGAAAGAAAGATATATTAACGTCCACGGGAGGCCGAAGTCGACCTATGGGACCGATCAGGTACATCAAAACATTACATTCCACTTGGGGGGGAAGCCCTCAAGGGGCTATAATAAAAGGGAAAAATCAAAATAAAAGGGGGGGATGTGGCTTCCAAAGCACTCTTATGACTCATAAGAGTTTCAAAATTACATCAATATATATTACAAATGAGGGAGATAGCTGTTTCTTCCTATGTGGTATGGGTATGGAAATCTCTGATAATAGCTTGACCGCCTCTGTATACTGCCCACTTTCCATTCTTCCTGGCTTCTCTGACTTTAGTTAACTCTGCTGGTCGATTTTTAAGTTGGAGTGGGGTGAGTTCATCTGCTATCCATACTTTAGTACCTTGTAGTGACTTTGCTTGCTTCATGACAGCTATCTTATCTGACATGTCAAAATAGCTTACCCTTGCCTGAGTTCCTTTGGGTGTGATGAAGACTGGAGACCCTAGATTGATAAAGGGGACCACCTTGGTTAGTTGTGCTTCTAGTACTTCTGTTTCAAGGATGCAGTCATCTTTTAACTCGGGTGCGATGTCCTCTCTGTCCCATCCTAGGGGGAGGCCTCCAATCCTGATAACTTTCTTGTTGCTGTCCACCAATTCCTGCTCCTTTACCACAGACATTATTTCTTTTGAAAAATGTGTAGAGCTGGATAGTTTTACCTCCGATAATTGTGTTGCCAAGTCGACTTTATTTGGTGATTCAGCTCCTGTTTGCTGGCTGTTTCCTTGTGTTTCATCAAGCTTTTGTTGCAATCTGGCTACTTGTTCATCTTTCTTATTAATTTCCTGCTTCATTGCTTCCATTTCTCCTTGGAGTTTCTTCAGTTCTTGGAGTAAGTAAGACTCCCATGCTGTTGGTTTGTTGACTGGGGTTGGTATAGAGAGCGGCTGGTGCAACAGGGCAGAGGCAAAGCTTTTCCTGCCTTCCATGTTGTTGCTGTAGACAAGGGAGCGAGGAGAAGGGTGCTGGAAAGCTCAAGGAGAGAGAGAGAGAGAGAGAGAGAGAGAGAGAGAGAGAGAGAGAGAGAGAGAGAGAGAGAGAGAGAGAGAGAGAGAGAGAGAGAGAGAGAGAGATGAGAGAGAGAGAGAGAGAGAGAGAGAGAGAGAGAGAGAGAGAGAGAAAGAAAGAAAGAAAGAAAGTCATATTAACGTCTTCTGGAGGCCAAACTTGGCCTATGAGACAAAAACCATGAACAAGTGTAGTAACCCTGTGTAGAAGATAAAATGAAATAAAAAGTATATCGCTACGCAAAGCTATTGGAAAAGGCTGGGGAGACGTGGCTCTGACTCTGCAGATAGTGGCCACCTAATACATGGGGGGATCCAAAATGTGAGTAAAACGCCCTAGCTACTGGTGATGGGTGGAGGTGGGTGTAGTATGTGGTACATCGGTGGTGGTCTGAGTGCCTCTTGAAGGAAGACAACCCAGGGGGTGGTGGTACCCCTATGCTCCATCATGTGGTCGTAGGCAATCCTGATGCGTGAGATATCCTCCTGATATAGTCGTGGTCGACGATATCCGCCCATGCGTGGTCGGCGCCGTGCTCTCTGTGCTGCTGCCTGGTGTAGCATGAGCCCTATAGATGGACCTCTCTGATGTATCTCAACTTGCTGAAAGAACTGCGTAATGGTCTGCTGGGTACTCACCCGTGGCTGATGTATGGGCTGTAGTGACCGCTCTCTCTTCTCGTATGCTGCTGTGGGAAAGCGTCCCAAGCGTCTCTGGTCTCCCATAGTCATGCACAGCTGGAATGACTCCTCGATCTGGAACTGTGCTCGTAGGTCTAAGTATGCTGGACATCTGATAACAAAATGCTCCTCACTCTCTACCTCTGTATGGCATACTGGGCACCACCTCTCCTCACGGGGGACTCCCCTGGACCGACCCCTCTCAATCTCGAGCTGATGTGATGAAACCCGGAGCTGTCCAATGACGACTCGGAGGTGGTGGGGAAGGTACATCTGCATGTATCTCGGGATCTCGATAAAGCCTGCGTCTTATATATGTAGAAAATGCTCACGGTAATAGAGCATTTTCGGTGGCAATGTATCCCTAGGGCTCACCCATGTCCTCTGTATGTATGTATGCCATATCTCCTGACGAATGACCCTATTCCTCTCTTGATAAGAGAGCGAGTAGGTGGGTGCATGTGAGTCGTACTGTAGTGGTGGTAGCCTGTCTATGTCAAAGCCATGGTGGGCCAGCCAGTCTCGTGTCTGGGCATACCATGAGGAGGTGTCCCCAGCTAATGCCATATCACGTGATGCCTGGAAAGCACGATAAGCAATGCGCTCTGTATCCATGCTCCGAAGTCTGTGTAATAGGCATACTGTCTGGAATAGTGCCTCAACTAGCATCGGTGGTGCAGCGAGCTCTGCTCTAATGATATCATGTGGTACTGAAGGCTTGCTGCGGATAAGTCTCGCAATCATGAGGATCTGTGGCCTCTCTAATGCTGTCCATACTGATGTAGCTAATCCCAGCCCCCATATGGCTGCCCCATACATGAGCGCTGGCGTAACCAAAGTGTCAAAGAGCCACCCCTTTGTGCGGGGCTCCTGAAAATATGCATGGTGGCACTGTCTCTCCATCAAAGCTAGTGCTGCATACCCACGTGTGATGCGGTCACGGGCTGCCTGAGACAGAGAGAAAACCCCTGATGCTGCTGTAAATGTCACTCCCAAGTAAACCTATGATCCGACCACCTCGATCGGTCCACCCGCTGCTGTGAACAAACTATGTCTGCGCACCTGTGCTGATGTATGAAAGATCATGACCTTGGTTTTACCAAGGTTCACAGATAACCCTCTGTTTCTGCAAAAGTCATCTAGGCCATGTAGATGATGCTGTAGACCTTCTGGAGACTCTGAAACCAATACAATATCATCAGCGTATGAGAGAGAGAGAGAGAGAGAGAGAGAGAGAGAGAGAGAGAGAGAGAGAGAGAGAGAGAGAGAGAGAGAGAGAGAGAGAGAGAGAGAGAGAGAGAGAGAGAGAGAGAGAGAGAGAGAGAGAGAGAGAGAGAGAGAGAGAGAGAGAGAGAGAGAGAGAGAGAGAGAGAGAGAGAGAGAGAGATTAACGTCTTCCGAAGGCCAAACTTGGCCTATGAGACAAAACCATGTACAATTGTTAAAGTCATATATGCCGCTGCCTTCTGTTGGAGCATGATCCCTTTGCCTTTGGGAGGCTGGCCCATCTGATGTGGCCCATCTCACTGAAAGAACTGAGTAATGGTCTGCTGGTACTCATCCCTGTCTGATGCGTGGGCTGTCTGCTCTCGTCTCTCATATGGCACTTTGAGGAAGCGTCCTAGCCTCCGTTGGTCTCCAGTAGTCATGCACAATTGTGGTGACGACTCTATCTGGAATTGTGCTCGTAGGTCTGAGTATGCTGGGCATCTGGTAACAATGTGCTCCTCACTCCCTTGCCCAATGACGGCTCGAAGGTGGTGTGGTAGGTATGTCTGCATGTAGCGCTGAGTCTCAATGAAGCGCGGGTCTGAGATCTGTAGAAAATGCTCACGGTAGTGGAGCATTATCGGTGGCAATGTGTCCGTCGGGCTGATCCATGACCTATGTGCCATATCTCCTGATGAATGATCCTATTCTTCTCCTGATGGGAGAGTGAATTAGTGGGGGACCTTCAAGTGGTACTCCACTGGTGGTAGTCTGTCTATGTCAAATCCATGGTAGGCCAGCCAATCCCGTGTCTGTGCTATCCATGAGGAGGTGTCCTCTGCTAGCGCCATGTCACATGATGCTTGGAAAGCTTGATAAGTAATGTGCTCTGTGTCCATGCTCCGGTTGAAAAGGTGGTAGGTGCTCCATATCTAGTCCATGTGTCACAAACCAAGTTCTGACATGTGAGTACCAGGCTCTATCATGCCCACTCTCAGACAACTGTATAGCGGCCTCAAATGCTCTACGAGTGAGACTATCGTGGGGCAAGTCCGTCACCCTCTGAATGAAGCTTACTGTCTGGAATAGTGCCTCTAGGAGCATGGGTGGTGCAGCGAGCTCTGCTCAGATGATGTCATGTGACATGGTCTGCTTGCCAAGCGTGAGATCATACATACCTGCGGTCCTCAATCTGTGCCCACTCATCGGAAGTCAAACCTGGTGCATGTACTCGTGCCCCACACGTTGTTAGTGATGATGGCTCTTCCATGGCTTATTATTGGAAATGGCAAAATTAACTTCTATTTTTGCGAAGATTGAAGTGTTCATTATATTACCATGCTTGAATCTCATTCAGGGTTAGAAATGTCTTGTTATGTTACCACTCTTGAATCTCATATCCATGTGGAAAGGGTGGATCCAGATGTTACTCAATATGGATAGGTGAAGAGGTGGTCCTTAACTCTCAAAGATGTCCATGAGAATTGCCACTTAGAATACAGAGAAACCAAACATGCTTGCCAAACGGAAAATGCTGTTGTGTGAAGAAAAAGGTATATATTTGTTGCATTCGTCAACGTAAATTAATTTACAGCTTATTCTGGATTTTCTATCTTAGTATTCTCTTATTCTATTGTGGGGTGTCTTTGCTTTATTAATCACATTTTACAACCATCAATTCTCTTTCAAGATCCTTCTGGAAGTCTTCTTATTTGTAGATAAATGTGGCATGATATGGAGCATTTGTTGGTTGATATTAATGCTGATAATTGCTATGTGGGCTGAAAAAGATTATGGCATACTTCTTTGTTTTTCTTGTTATCTCACACTATGACCATGTATAGCTTTTGGGTGACTTCAATATGGTGGTCAAGGTTGAGAATTCCTCCAGTAGTGCTTCTTTGATTTTGTTTGATGGTGCCTAGTAGGATTGTACGAGGCTAGGTTATTTTACTGATTTCGGGCCTTTGAAGTTCTCCACACACGGTTACTTTTCCCATTGTATATCTCATCATCATGTCTCGGTTCATCTTGATTGTCTATGATATTTTGGCTCATATGTGGACGTGCAGTGATAGTTTATTTTTCTTGTTATGGAACTTTTCTGTTTCAATTATGGTCAAGGAGAACACTCCATCAAAAGTTACATATACATTTACATTGAATGGGTTGGATTCACCCATGCACATTTTTTAAAGCCTTCAGTTGCTGATTAAAATTCATCCTTGACATCGAATGGGAATTCAACATTTCTCATAAAGTTTTTAGCGTGTTGTTTTATCTATTGTGAGATGTTAGGTTCAGTGGTATTGCAGTTAAACGTTTCAGACTATATTTGTAAGGGCTTTGCTTATCAAAGGTTATGTTTCTCAGATATGCAACAAACGATTGACAAAAGACTACAGTGAGAGGGATGTTCGGCATATCGAGTTTGATCTTGGAAATTCAGTAAGTATGACACTGGTAGGATGCATCCATCCTTTTTTGTCCTATGTAGCATTTATTTCCTGAGAATAGTTCGAAACTGTTTTTTTGACAGGGTATGAATTACAAGCCAGGTGATGCATTGGCAATTATGCCATCTCAAAGTGAACATGCTGTGGATACTTTTCTTAGTCGCTGTTCTTTGGATCCTGATGATTTAGTTCTGGTACTCGTATAACTGCGGTCTTAAAAACTTTCGGAACATCAATATGAACTAGCATTAAAGGATATTGTTATTTAAAGCTCGCTTTTTTTTATTTCTCCACAGTGGTGTATATGTTTGCCTAGTTATTGATCTATTAGTCTATTTGATCTTTTGACAACTTAGACCGTAGCTGGAGGATTTTAATCTGTCATTTTCTGAAGAAGCCAATGATGGTGCTAAATGGAACAGAGCATTGTTTTCTTTTACAAGTCAAATGAGGATATCTGCATGTTTAAACAACACTGAATGTACTTATTTAATATGAAAATACAAGTTGTGACAGAGTGACGAGGACATCATAGCAACTCTATTACTTGTAAGCTATCATATCTTGAGTGAATTGTTTTCTCTAGACGTTTAGGTTGCCACATTTGCCTGATATTCTTGGATCACCAAAGATCTGAATTAGCCTCTTTGAACAAATCCTTCTGGATTTCCCAGATATTCCAGAGACTGCTGTCTTTAGCAGGTAGAAATACAGATATTGGAACCTCTATCTATTGACCGAAGTAATTAAAGAATCAGTCTGTCTTTTATTGATGAACAGATCGCTCTACCTCATATTTATCTCTGCATTAAGGGTCCAATAATGTATGTGTGTGTCTATCTTGAATATCAGGTACAAGCTGCACACAAATATGATGATTCGCAGCACAAAGACTCAAACATGACCACACCAGTGACTATTCGGACCTTAGTCAAAGCTGTGCTTGATGTCGCATCTGCTTCTCCTCGACGCTACTTTTTTGAGGTGATTTAGTATAGAAAATCTGTGTGCACATGCATAGAAATTTCAAAGGTGGTTTATTTTATCTAATCCTGCATCTGAGCGGTGTTTTTTACATGATGGTGCATGGATTTGTTTATATTCTTTGGTGCATTAATTTTTCATGTATATTTTTATCTTCAATATGTGAAAGAAATAACTGATTGATACTGACATATGTTTAAGGAGTTGAAATGATGTTTGAAGATAAGAAATTACATCCATGTTGTGCATCGTGAGACAAAAGCAGAGGAAATTATTGCCGAAATTAAGGAAGTGAAAAGCCATGAAAAGACGGATTGAATGCATCACAAGGTTGGTTACCGAATATGCTGATTGAATTGAAACTCACTTGGATGTGCAAGGTAATGACATGGAGAAGGTCCCTATATCTTTGGATGAAGAAGCTCCCTCTTTATCTCTTTTCTTTTTATGAAAATTGTTACATGATGCCCACGGGTTGGGCATTAAAGTGAAATGGAAAATGTTATTGAATTGGATCTCGTAGAACAATGTGGACATTTATTTTGCGCAAGAACACATTGATATTACGACAAAGTTCTAGATTGCCTATGTAGGCAATTTATCTTCACAATATTCAGGGGGGTTATGTATTGTACATGTTTTTTATATTTTGCAGTCTTGTACATGTTTCTTGTATTTTACAATCTTGTGTAATGAGTAGGGCTTCAATATCCTCGTTTCAGTTCGAGACAAAGACACATATCCTTATTAATGTTTACGCCCCTAATTGTTATCGGGGAATATCTCAACTTTGGTGAACTCTACTTACTCAATTGCAAATTCACTTACGTTTGAACTTGGTTGCT
>MU262705.1:40000-59452 GCA_020310875.1 Ceratopteris richardii | reverse complement strand
TATATATATATATATATATATATATTAATATATATATATATATATATATAATAATATATATCATACCGTGATATATAGTATACTATAGTATATATATTATATTATGTAATATATCTATATATAATAATACACGTATATAATATATTATATATATATATATATATATACATTCTATATACTATAATAATAATTATATCGTATACTATATACGTATTATATATATCTAATATATATATATATATACGTCTATATATATATATATATATTATATATATATATGATATATATATATTATACGTAACTATATATATATATCATTATGATAGATACTATATCATATATTATGTACAATACGTATAGTAATATATACTATTTATCATTATCGTATATATATATATTATTATATATACGTATACATATATATACTACTATATATATATATATATCGTGTATTACATATCTTAATAGATATCTATATATGTGTACTATATATATAGTCTCAATACATATATATATATATATCTATAATAATATATATATATAATATATACATATATATATACAAAGAAAAGAAAGAAAATATGTATATGAGGCCAATGTTGGCCTATGGAAGAGAAAGATGGGGAAAGGTGGGTGGTCAACAGACACTACCTACCGCACATCCAGCCTTTGATCGGCTGCTCCCAGCATGCATATGAAGCGGCTAGCGCAGTGAGTAAATGGAAAAAGATTCTTGGCCCACCAGACTGAACAAAACCTTGCAGAACCTTCATCCTGCAATAAGGGTAAAATTTTATAAGCGTGGAAAAGACATAGTACAGAAGAAGTCAAAAAGTCAAGAATTTTTCAAAGATTATTACCACACCAATACTTCCTAAAAGCAGACCGATTATTTCTTTAGCCACTGTCTCGGAGCAGTCCTGATAGTTTAAACAGAGAGCTTAGACATAGATCCAAACTGCATTCAACTTTACACATGAAAGGTCTCACCAAGTATAAAGTAAAAGCTTCAATGACCTTCACGTCACACAAACTTTTTTCATGTTTCAAGGATGCTCAAGCTCCAGAAGAGAACATCTGTCTCTGTGATGAATATGTACCTTATAAGCAGATGCTAGAGAGATCAGAGCTTCCTGCATAGTGAAGCTCAGAAAAGAAGGCTCATCCTTGAATGCTTTAAACAGTCTCTTCACATAAGAGAGATCATTCCTGGGAAGAGTTTCCTTGAATTAGAATGCGAGCACTCATATTTTACAGTTCTACAAAAGACTTTCTGAGGTAAAAGATTACTTCTCTCCCATATTTTGCTACAGAACAAACAACTCAAAGCCAGGCACAAGATGCTACAGTTTTACATTAAATTAAACATTCAGCAAACAGAGACATCCAAATGGTATATCACACCTCCAGCAGTTCAAACTCAAACCAGAAATACCCGTAGGCATAGCAAGACAGTCGATAAGTATATTCCTTATCATGTATTGTACTAATTAAACTTTAGGAACACAGGAATATTCTTCATTCTTTTTCCTTTCCATTGTTTGAGGAAGAAGGGGTTAAACTAGAAAAGGGAAAGAAAAATGGAGGGCGGAGGAAAAGAAGGGAAAGGGAAAGGGTTTCATATGGTAGATCTCTTTTTAATTGAAATTTAATGATTATGATACTTATGCTTCACTTCGCTCACTAGGTAGAACTCTATTATTTTCTTGCCTAGAGATTTGACTAACTATATGAAATTAAGATGGATACTTAGTGATTTAAGTAGTACAACACTACGGGTTTAAATACCAGAAAGGATGTCTTTCTTAGCTTTTTTGTAGTACTTTTTAAGGCAAATCGAAAAATAAGGAGTCAACCACTATTGATTGTATTGTCTAAAATCCACCTAACTAAATGTTTAAAAAGCTACAAAGCCAAGTTCCTTCAATTGTGTATGTAATTCTTTTTGGCAACAATTGAAGTCCCTGCTGTAGCTGAATGATATTGTAGAGTTTATACGACTGTAATGTCATTAAAAACTCTTTGGTGGCATCTCACATATGATTGAATTAAAACAACTGACAAGCCTCCATGTCATATAAACTTTTCACTACTTTCACTATTGTCCAACATTGGAGTATATATGAGTTGAATAGGTACTGTGCATACCTTAGATACAAGAAAAAATAAAAATCTCTTGATAAATAAAAACCTGGGATTTTTATTTATTTTTATTTTTTTAAACCTCTACGATTTCAATCCCGATTCAAATCTACGATTTAAATTTCTACTTTGTACTATAAATATTCCTCAGTCCAAGAGATACACATCATCCGTACGACTTTCCATCACACCACAAGGTAGACAATTGTCTCTCTCCATCCTCTAGCAAGCCTAACATCGTGGAGGCGGCTGGTATATACCCATATGGGCACCAAGTCATCCCTCGTCTTCAGACCACCACTAATCGTCAAGTGCTAATTCCTTCCACGAAGGCTTCAGATCTTAGCACGCATAGCCCTCACCAAAGATCTTGTTGACCATCTAGTTATAGCCAAAGCTGCCTTGGATTTCGAGTTATTAAAAATGGATGTTAAAACAGCCATTTCACATGGTGATTTAGATGAAGAGCTGTACATGAAACAGCCGGAAGGATACGCCATTCCTCGAAAAAACCATCTGGTATGCAAAGCTGAAAAGGAGTTTATATGGGCTGAACAATCCCTCGAACAATGGTATAAGAAGTTTGGTGCATTTATGCTCAAACATGGGTTCAAAAACAGCCATTAAGAACACTGTTTGTACTCTAAAAAGGATGAAGATGACAGCCCAATCATTCTAGTGCTGTATGTAGATGATATGCTGCTGACTAAGAAGAGAAAGAGCACTCTAAATGCTCTAAAACAGCAGCTGAACTCTGTATTCTCAATGAAATACCTTGGGGAAGCTAAGCATATCCTTGGAATCAGGATAAAAAGGGAGGCAGCATCCTTTGCATTTATCCCAAGAAAAGTACACTGAAAAAGTGCTGGACAGACTTAATGTGGCTGATGCTAGGCCTCTTGGAGTGCCATTACAGCCAAATGTTAAGCTTTCCAAGGACGACTGTCCAAAAGATGATGATGCAACCAACTACATGAAGAGTGTTCCATATGCATCAGCTTGTCGTTCACTTATATATGCCATGGTTTCCACTCGGCCTGACATTGCTCATGTAGTGGGAGTAGTTAGCAGGTTTATGACTAATCCTCGCAAAGCTCATTGGGGGGCATTCAAATCTATCTTGAGATATTTGAAAGGGACCAAACACAAGTGCCTATGCCATGCAAAGAGTCCATTGGAATTGAAAGGATTTTGTGATTCAAACATGGAAGGTGATGTGGACACTCGAAAGTCCACAAGTGGCTATGTATACACCCTTGCAAGCGAAGCTATTTCATGGTGCTCTAGACTTGAGAGGATTGCACCATCTACTACAGGGGCTGGAATATATTTTAGCCACAAAGGCTTCCAAGGAGACATCTAGTTAGCCCACTTGTGCAATGAGTTTGGGATCCTAAAAAGGCACCTACTGTTGGATGTGATAGCCAAAGTGCCATATGTTTGACAAAGAATGCCATGTTCCATGCTCTTGCAAAGCATATTGATGTGAGATACCACTTAATCAAAGAGGTGTTAGAGGATGGTCGAGTCACTTTGATCAAGGTCAATACTTCACAAGATCCTGCAGATGCTCTCTCATTAAGTGTCTACCCAAGGCACAACATCAGGTATGTATGCAGATGGTGGGGGTTTCTTAGCTTAAAGGAGCTTCCTTGGTCCTTTAAGTGGAAGATTATTGGGATAAAGGCCCTGAGGACTCTCCTTTTGTATATATTGACCCTTCCAATTGAAAGCTCCCTCGGAGAGCTTTCCTCACATATATTTGTTATATCTTTTAACCCCAAGTTGGGGAATTATAGGCATTTACATTATTTTTATGACTTTTGGTCATTGGCCATGTGTGAACATGTAAAGTCACTTATCAATAAAACTTGAGTCTTGGTCGCAACCTCCCATAACTTGAATGGAACTTCTTCAACTTCAACTTCTCCATCTTCTTCCCCAAATTTTTGCACAAATTTCTCTCTCTTCACATTGAAGCCCACTCCCTCGGTATTTGGTGCAACCATGCATACCATCGCATAGCTCTCTGGTGCCTTTTTCGCTTTAAACCTGCTTTAAAACTATGTTTCTAATACTCTCTTTGAACTATGTGTGCTCGCCTTACTTCCTCCTCCTCCTCCTAGAAGCATCCCATACCACCTCTAGCAAGAGGTTGAGAAGCCTGTCAAGCTTAGCCATCCAAGATCCATGAGCTCTAATGGTTTTCTGCACGTTTCCAAGCCTCGTTCCTCTTTGCAAGACAAGGCTCTAATACCAATGTTAGATCCTTTCACGAATAGCCATGCAATGCAAGACAGGACACGAGCCATATTCACAAACATAAAAAAGAGAGGACATCAAACTCACTTCCTGACCATAGGGCCCACAACAATCAACCCCCGAGCTTCGAAGCCTCCAACCAAGGGAGTCCAGTGCACTCAATTTGGTGCGCGTAAGGTGCAAGGACCGAATGGTATCCGAAGGTAAGGTGCATCGTTACAAATACACATATATTCATAAGAATCTAAATATAGTATATACATATCTATTATGCATGTTAAGACTTACAAACAACAAATTACAACAATTAATGAACCATGTTGCAACTTGCATAAAACACAATATAGTCGAGGGAGAAAATTCTAAAGTCTAATAAATATGAAGTCAAAAACATACATATATACTCGAATCTAGATGCATCATGGTCTATAGCCTATAGCATATAAGTATCAGGGCTCAAGGCTGCACGTTAGCTAAGTAATAAGCTCTCAATTGCGATGAGCAACGGGCATGATGCATCCGACTCTCACGCACGTGGGTAAGATCCGTCGAAGAGTGGACTTGACTCGCAAATGTTACCAAACTTTAGGGCAAGTCAAATTCGAACCAAAAAAAACGTGACAATCTACCTTGCCTCCAACCACGCGGATGGAATCCCCTCAAGGACCTAGTATCCCATACCACCAAGCCCATACCATATAGGTGTATGGAGGAAACCAGTATGCATATATATACTTGTGCATGCATATTTTGCATGTATGCAGCATGTAGACATGTTAGCAGCATGTACACATGTATGCATAAACCCATGCACATATGTATGCATGTAAGTATGTGAGTGTGTGTGCGTGCGCGCACGCATGTATATGTGTGTGCACGCGTGCGTGTGTGTGTGTGCGCGCGCCATAGTTGTTAGCAACGTTTTAGCAACGTCCAGGGCAACGTGTTTCTAACGCGTTAGAAACGTAGCAACGTTTGGGCCTAGACGTTGCTAAAACGTTGCGAACACGATTTTTTTTTGGGGTTCTTTTTTTAAATATTTTGGTACCCTAAGCTTCCTATATTTAATATATGATGAAGTGCATCGTTTTACACACATAAATATATATACACACACACACATGTGAATTAAAATTATATATGCGATATGTTGTATGTAGTATATATATTACACACATGCATACATACATATACATACATACATACATGCATGCTTACATACATCTATCTATCTATCTATATATCTATCTATCTTCCTATCTATCTATCTATCTATCTATCTATCTATCTTTTTATCTATCTATCTTACATACATACATACATACCTACATACGTAAGTAGGTACGTACATATAAATAGATACAAAGATACTTGCATATTACATACATACACACATACACATGCATATTTGTAATTATATACATACAAACATACATTTAAATTAATACCTACACAATTCAACATTCATGATATGGCTATAGATTATTGAGTATAGATTAGTCCCGACTCCCTACACAATTCAACATTCACAGTGATTTTTGTACTATTAACTAAGTAGTGAGATCAAACATCATAGAAGAGTACCCTTGGCTTTGAAGGGCAAAGGCCAAGGATGAAATTTTTGTCTAAGCTCTATAAGTACATTAGAAGGAGAACATTGGAAATCCAAAAAATTTGGATATCTCAAGGTGATAAGGCCCATACATAAAATCATACACAAATGAATCCCTACACTTTCTATGGATTTTCATGTCTTCCTTATTCTCCATGCTTTTTCATTGCATGTATTGGACATTTTGGATATGATTTGAAATAATTTATTATCTCTCCTAAGAAAAATATAATTTTGGGTATTTTTTGGACTACCAAAAAAATAGCATGCAAAGCAACGCGTTGCGAACGTAGCAACGTTGCGAAGTTGCGGTTGCGAAGTTGCGAACCGTTCGCAACGCGTTGCGATGCAACTATGATGCGCGCACGCGCATGTGTGCGTGTGTGTGTGTGTGTGTGTGTTGTGTGGTTTTTTTTTCTTCTTTTTTTTTTGGGGGGGTGGGGGGGGGGGAGAGAGAGAGAGTGTGTGTGTATGAATGTATGTATGTATGTATGCACCTTATTATCCACACATCATTCTTTAGGGTTCTGGGCAGCTCTTTGCATTTTCCTGCCTTGTGAGGGCATGCATCTTTGTACATATGTAATGCTAAAGAACGTGCTTTAGCGAAAGACGCCTCTCTCTCAGCATGCATGCATTCATGTGTGTTTGCTTGCTTTCTTGGATCCACGTGTGTGTGTGTGTGTGTGTGTGTGTGTGTGTGTGTGTGTGTGTGTGTGTGTGTGTGTGTGTGTGTGTGTGTGTTGCAGAATCCAATGTTAGAACTCACCCAAACAAGGTCATTTTCCCTACATCAAAAGACAATGAACACATTAAGCTGCCACAACTATTGAATTTAGAGCTGCTTGTCAAATCCTTACCTTAGAATGAGCAGGTAAGTAGGTATGTAAAGAAAACAAAAGAGTGGATCAGATGTGCTTGTTGCAAAGTTTGAGCACACTAAAAAATTACAAAGTGAATGGATAGCCAACCACTCTCATACTGAGTCTCGTTAGAAGGCAAAAGTGTCAAGTGCATAGATGGCCTATTCAATTTTAAGCTATAACACACCGCACAGTAAGGATACATTTGGATCCATTGGTAGTGTGAATAACAGAATCTTCTTGGAAATAATTATCTGCAAATCTGGCACAACTTACACGAGTGATGCATTCATAGCCATCAACAAAGCTCAATATTTAAGTACAACAAAGCACAGACTCCAAATTCATCCATTAAACTAACATGTGTTCAAAATGGGGAAAGTGTTATTTTCAAGATGATGCAAAGTTTTATTTGACAACAAGAAATAGCATTGAAGACTGACTTTTTTTTGGAGTGGGGAGGGGGATCTACAGTAACCCATGCATGCCAATAGAAATTTTCAGAGTTTAGAATTGGCCTATAATGAGGAACCTGAAAAGATAGGGTGCTCGTTTTCCAAGCTGACCAATGGTCTGGTAGGCAAACATCCGCAACTGTTTTGCAGGCGTATCTGAAGAAAGTTACTTTTCAGTATGAATGTTCTCTATTTTAAGCTACACATATAAGAGAACAAATTGATGATAACTCAATACAGGAGCAAAATCATAAGCCATGAAAAACACACAGCAATGTGATTGATAATATTCCTTTCAAACACTGACCTCCTTCACCTGGAGGTGGATTACTAAGTAGCTTAAGGACTCCATTGAGGATTATAGGTGCCATGGGCTTCATTTGTTCATCTCGAGCCTACAAATCAGCAAGTCATGATAAATGAATACGAAGTCAATGCAGCCTATGAAAAGTTCACTAAAAATCCAAGCATTCATCATTGAGACTTCTGTACAAATCCGGGCAGAAGAGGTACATGTTTAAACACCCAGACAGAAAACTCCATCCCTGACTGCTTCAATCTCGGAAAAGACTCCGTTCCTACCCAAAAACCAATCCAACATATCATGGTGCTTTGATCAGAGGGATAGACTTTCTAAAAAAGAACACAACATATTGAATGCTTCTGATACTGCTTTTGGCATGCGACAAGAATAAAACTTTTCTTAGGTACAACTTACAAGTAAGATACAGCATTGGTTGAAGGAATATTATTCATGAAATCAAAGCTGAAAGAAAACGGAAAGGATAAAAGTAGAAAACAAGCAATATCATTACTCAGCATCCACACATCAATCCGTATATCCCATATACATAAATCGAATCATCTTCACACACATGTGCACACACACGCAAACACACACGCAGAGTATATCCACAAAAAAAGAAAATAAATATAAGTCCATACCAAAAGAAAATAAACATAAAAGGGTAAATCTATCAACTCAGCAGCGACATAATACCGAAATCATCACATGGATTTATAACAATCTTCAGCCTGCAAGAACACAATCACAATAAAAAGAAGACATGATGCCAACAGGAGGGAGGTGGGGAAAGGGTGAGAGTTTCTTTTTTGTTTCTTTTCGTTTTTTCCGGGGGTTCGAGCTTGGGGGGATTTATGAAAACAAGTCTCTCTAGCTCTCCTTCATGTTATCTTCTAGAAATAATCACCACTTGTTTCCTGCACTTCTTACATTAGGTAAGCTGGATCAAGACAGAAGTTTGATGAGACTGTTAAGACAAATGCATTTATCTACATTGATGTTGAAAATATCTATTAAATTAGTTTTTTTTTTTGGTTTTTGGGGGGGGTTTGGGTTGTGTGTGTGTGTGTGTGTTTAAGAGAGACTACCTTATTTGAAGGTAAATTTGAAATTTTGTGCGGGCCAAAGAAAAGCATACAGAACTCTAGCAACGGGGATGCAATCAAGGACTCAATGAGAGGAAGTCGATATATAAGTCCAATTGCTTGACTGGACTGGTGGTCTCATAAATGTGTATTGATGAGAAAGCATAATAGTTAAGATTCCTATCATGCGATTATGCCAATATATCAACTATCTAACTTCTCCTCAGACCTGTGTATCCTAGATACCTTTGAAATGTCCCTCTTCTGGACTCAAAATAATCCTCCCAGAGAGTAAGACTGATTTGCGTAATCTTCTATGTGGTCCTTGCTTACTAGATTTTAAATTCTCCTTCCACTAAATGATAGCATGTGCCAATCCAAATAGACAAGTTAAAGAAAACACATTGTTTATCAAAGCCACAAGTTCTTACACGAATCAAACAGCAAAATACTAGACATTTGAGGTTTTACCAAATAAGCAATCAAACAGACAATGAAGAGTGGCTGGGAATGAGTTTGCAGCAGCAATGGAACGAGTAAAAACATTCATTATTTTTTCTTTGACCAAAGGACTTGCTGGTGATATTCTTGCATCTTCAGCGGTACTATTCCCGATTGTGCCTGCCAAAGAAAATATAGTCTTAACCATTAAAAGGAAAAAGATCTATTTCAGGAAAGCAAGCACCAAGCATTCAAGTCCATGTCATCTTACCAGCAGTAAAATGATCCCCTGTGGTTCTGATTTATCTTTTTTTGCTTTAGTACAGACATATGTTTGCCTTGTCCATGTGTCTCACTAGAATCGAGATACACATGTCAAGACATGCATATATTAAATGTATGTACATGTTTATCCCCCTTTTCTTTCTTTTCCTCATCTATGTGTGACGTTGAATGTGTTTGTGCTTGTGTTTGTGCTTGTGTTTGTGTTTGTGTTTGTGTTTGTGTTTGTGTTTGTGTTTGTGTTTGTGTCTTGTTTCTGTGTCTGCCTAGTTCACTCGCATATGTACTTTTTAATTCTACAACTGCACTCATTCTGATCAATACCACACTATGATAATTCTCTCTATGCACCACAATTTCTTTTTTTGGGGAGGTTCTAATAACTCCTTCCTCATGGACAACCATTCACCCGCAACTATCACTGCAATCTATGACAGTCTACCCTGCAGAACCAAGATAGAAGACATTAAACATTACATATTCTTCACCATTTCAAATTTAAAGTACCCACTCATATAAATGGATAAAAATTACTTTGACAAATTTCTAATGAAGAGAATCATCGAATTTGTGCTCTATAATCAGAGCAAGAAGGATAAGAAAGACCTGGCCATTTTATCAAATCACACAAAGCAAATGAAGCCTTGGATGCTAATTTTTTAATGAAATTATTTTTAGAAAAGGCTGCATCTTTAGAATTTTTAGTACTTTTCTTCAATGTTTTCAAATTCGAAGAAATCATGAGATTCAGCATCGTCTCTACATGTATTTGTGAAGTTGTGTTAGAACTTAGTTTCAATGAGTACATAATACATTATATAATTTTCAAGATCGAAAATGACAAAAAGAAACTTGTGCTTTTAGATTAGCCTTTTTACTTGACTTTTTCAACAGTAATAAAATTAACAACTTTATTCAGAGCTTGAACGAAGAATACTTTGTAACCATATAAGATCGATTCAATCATAATCAAGTTTTGTTCAATCCTAATCTACTGATCTACTTCTTGCATAGATTCTCTTTACCCTCAAATTTTTATTCGTTTTTTAAATCAAGCCTCATTTTGTTTCTCATGGACTGTGGTTTCCTTCTCTACCTTTTGTAAAGGTGAACAAACAAGATCACTGCACTTTTATTCAGCTTTACAATTGTATCTTTGGGTTAGTTCAAGGAAGTTCGTGTGTGTGTACTTTTGTATACTGGAGGTTTATTTACCTTGCATCGTTGATTTATCTACTCCATCACGCTTGACCACAATTCTTGGCTTGAATCATCTTGCTTTTTATGTTTGATATCAGAGCAAGGTATAAATAAAGTTGCTTTTCTAGTGGTAAAGTTTTGCTTTTCAAGCACCCTCTCTAACTTGGAGTATACATTAATTTCACATGCCTTTTTGTCGTCTACATCAAGCTTTATGGCTGTCAATTTTCAAATAAAGAAGTTTTTAGTGCCCCCCAAGATTCTCCCTGCTAACCAAACAAAGAACAAGCCATAATCACAAACATTAGAAGTATAAATATCAAACTCAGCTCTCAAACATAGAGCCACACGACCCATCCCCAAGCTTGGGAACCTGCAACTGCATGGGTGGCCATCACCAAAACTGCCAGCATCTCATCCCATCACATCCAGACCAAACATGTGTGTGGGTGACTCCACAAAAGGGGTATGGAGTTCGCCACAACCACAAGTGTCTCATCCCAACACATCCACACCAAACAAGTGTATGGGTGACTCCAAAAAAGGGATATGGAATTCAAGTATGTGTACACAAGGATATGTACAAATCAGACAATGAGTCCTATTTATAGGACTCATTAAGGAGATGCACTAATTCAAACTTGCCTATAATTTCTCATTTGGTTGAACATAACCATAAGCACTCATCTAGATGTCCTAGGGAAGTGGGGACATTACACTTCCCCTCTTATTTTTAAGAGCCATCCTGAACAATTCCTATCGCAACTAGTTTGGTCACAAGTGCATCCAATTTGGTGTGGATAAGGTGGGAGTACTGAATGGTGAGAGGGTAAGGTGTGTAAGGTGCGTCATGGAAAAAATCAAACCACATAAATAAGATATAGGCCCCCAAGTCATACGTGTCATGATACATTGTTCATTATCATACATTTGCAAATCAAAAGATAAGAGAAAGTTATGAGCAATAACGATACACAATATTGAACAATGAACATTGAATACGCATATTGAACACCACTGTCAATATATCCATAAACCATCATCAAAAATATACAAAATATCAATAGTCCAGTTTTTGCATAATGCATCAGTGGTCATACTTAATCTACACTCAACACTCTAGACTCTAGACTCAAGTCTCAATCTACTCAAGATTCTCGACTCAATCTACTCTAAACCATCATCAAAAATATACAAAATATCAATAGTCCAGTTTCTGCATAATGCATCAATGGTCATACTTAATCTACACTCAACAAAGTCTTCATCCTTTGAAGAAGAACATAAGAGGGGAATGTCACCTTGGGTAATGGCATTCCCCTCATCATCAAACTCTGGCTCCACTACAGGAGCTAATCTGTGACAACCATCTTGTCCTAATCTTACATCATGCCATCCTCTCGAATAATAGGGTTTCCACTTCGTCGAGGGTGTATCTTGCATCTCCTATATCCCATTGGGTCAGAACTAATAGATGGACGATCCAATAGATGACATGATGGATGATGTGATGGGCGACGATGCTCTCTAGCATGTGAATGTGCTCTCGTCACTCTCCGATCAATCGACTCCAACTCAAAGTAACGCATCTTATAAATATCATCATGCTCATCATGGATGCATGTCTCTATGTCATCTTTCGAGGAAATAACCTCGTGGAATAAAATGGGTAAAACCGGAAAATCAAAATAATCCATAGAGTATGGTTAAATTTTGAACTTATGATTAACATATTAGATAATAGTACATAATTTTAAAATAATATACCTTCCATGAACCTTAAAGGATCCCATTCATAACCGAAGGTTAGCCTTATGATAGACCACTCGATAAAATTGCTCCACACTAAGGCGATTCATGAGTTTGGTGTGCACTAATGAAAGTGCCCTCTAATTCTACTTACAAGAGCGTATGGAACAATCCTACAAAGATGATAGTACATACAAGTGGCAAGTGCTAACTTATTACTAAAACTTACACACTAAAAAATGAAATTTACATCAATAAAATTATATACATATGAAAGAGTCCTCATAATATGCAGAGAAATACCAAGATGCCCATATCCATAGCAGTTCCATCATTCAATATGTTAAGAGATGACATTTGAGCACAAAGCATGAACAATGCCTAAGCTTCTCATGTATGCAAAAAACTCATTGTCAAACACAATCGCTCATCGAGAGACATGATAGAGTCCATGGCACATGTACATGTCTTTCACATGTCGCAAATGCCCTTGGGCCTATAATTGTCGACCCTTGAATTGGGATGTAAAAGGGTAGTAAAGCCATGAATGGCACGTGATAAAAAAACTCCATCTTGACTCCACTTACTCTAAAATCTCTTTCAACCTACAACATGCATTGTACATTATAAATCTTTTGAAAATATTAAACACGTAAAGTCTATAAAATCAAGATATAGCATTGAACAATGAACATTGAAATTATGAACACACCTTGACGAAGATATAGATGGTAGTCAGGATCTACATCTACATGTGGTATACAGAATGCAAGGTAGAACCCTCCATATCCACGAATTGTAGCACAACATGTATAGATAGAAGGACCGGAAAAATGTTACTAATCTCAATCCAAAAGCCCATATATAGAACCTTCCGCTACACGTAGTTTGCCACCTCTAAATACCGACGAGCCATAGTTTGCCATTTCCTATCCACCACTGTCCTCCGTAAAGAATCCATTTATACGTATAGAACCGTGTCTCTAAAATACGAACCAACCCTTTCTCGCTATGAATGCGAAAAAGAGCAAGTGCATGCTTGTTCTTTTTTATGAAAGGTATGACTCTTTTTGCATCAATTACAATATGAGCCACCCAAGGAAGTTTCCTTATGTCCTTAAATAGCATATATAAACAAGGTGCAATACAAGGGATCCATTCTTATTACTATCCTACGATACTCTTCCTCTATCGATTCCCCCATCCTCTTGAAGCTTGAGGCATTATATGTGATAACATAGATCCACGCAATCTCTTCTATTCACGCCCATACCAATCATCGCCACAAGGCCCAACTTTGGCTATGGCTCTCACCATCCTCTTCCATGCATCTGTACGGATGAAATTCAAAGAGAAATTGCACTCAAGAATGCAACCTTGAATCTCAATGTCGACAAACAAAAAAGCCGAATCCAGAGAGGATTGTTGGGATCCATGCCTATGTCTCTATGTAGGGAGATCATTAATCGAAGATTCTCTTCCCTCGTCCCTTTGAGAAGATAGCCGACTTTGTTCCCTCTCCCGGCTGCAAAGAATGGCTTGATGAGGTTTGTGGGGAGGGGGGTGCAAACGCCTGTGGGGAAGGCTGCTGAGTTGCCTGCCAAGACTTGCATCTTGCCTAGTGTCGTGATCCCATGGGGCATGCTTTCGCAAGGTGACCTACGGATGACATTCAAAGAGAAATTGCACTCAAGAATGCAACCTTGAATCTCAATGTCGACAAACAGAAAAGCCGAATGGAGAAATTGCACTCAAGAATGCAACCTTGAATCTCAATGTCGGCAAATGAATGACATTCAAAGAGAAAATGCACTCAAGAATGCAACCTTGAATCTCAATGTCTGCAAATAGAAAAGCCAAATGGAGAGAGGATTGTTGGGATCCATGTCTATGTCTCTATGTAGGGAGATCATTAATCGAAGATTCTCTTCCCTTGTCCCTTTGTGAAGATAGCCGACTTTGTTCCCTCTCTCGGCTACAAAGAATGGCTTGATGAGGTTTGTGGGGGAGGGGGGTGCAGAAGCCTGTGGGGGAGGCTACTAAGTTGCCTGCCGAGACTTACATTTGGCCTAGCGTCGTGATCTCATGGGGCATGCTTTCGCAAGGTGGCCTACCTTACGATAAGCAAAGCACTGATTCAGGAGGCCGGAGTACTCAATCCTCTAAATCAACCAATCCCTAGAAACAATGGAAGCTCAATCTCAGCAAGCATCTATGCTGGATCAGCAATGAGGACCCGAACAGAAGGTAGACCCATTGCCTTGGCCACTACACATGCAGCCATTTGCGGAATCTCCATAAATGTACCTAAGGACCCACCAATATGTGGCAAAAGGGGAAGGTACTCTCGACATATGTCAGGAAAACAAGCCGTCGCAGCGAAGCCACGTGCGTCTCTCGGAATAAAAGCCAAAGATGTCTCTGTCGGAGGATCAAAGCCATGGATCCATGGTCGTACGTAAGCTCGGGCAGCCTGCACCACAATCGACAAACGCTCAATCATCCGTGCAGCTCCTTCAGGAGTGTCTTACTCCACCTGATAGAAACTCTGACCCAGGGTCTGAATATCAACCAACTTGCCAACCTCGGCAAGAAAGCCGCTCCAAACTGCATGCGATGGAAAGGAGGCAAAGATTGAGGCAGGGTGGAGGGTGGGCAGAGGCGAAGGGAAGCAGAAGGGGTGAGCAGGAAGATGGGGAAGAAGGAGAATACGCGGGGGATGTAGAGGGCGATATTACGCAATGTAATCCTCAAAGACTTAACTTCACTGGTATTATCAAAAGTATAAACAATTCCTAGCTATGTTCTCTTCAAGAGTTTATTCACTCTTGTAGAAAATAGTGAAATCCAACTTCCTCCATTGTAGTTTGTTATAAGCACTTGCTGGAAGTAAAACTTAGATGATGTGATTCCTCGAATACTCAAAAAACATCTTCTAAGATTGAATAGGTTTGCACATAACAACTATATATGATGTTTAATTCAATTACCGATTCCAACGGGCTAAAACTGGACCTTTGCAGAAATGAGTCAAATACTCTATAAGAGTCAAGTGCAAAGATTTTGAGAAGCAAGAAGGAAGAGCCGAAGCTCTGTGTAACTAATTCAAACTTCAATGACACTTAAACCGATTTGAATTACACTCTATGAGACTCAAAGCTTTAGCTCTTCATAGATGTGTTGAAGTCAAGGTTTTGAGGCATTTTAAATATCTTGAAGAAAATTAAAATGAATGTAATGTTTGCAACACATTTCCCATCAGTAACACAACCCCTTTTTATCCTATGCAAGATTATTTTCTTTTTTCCAATAAATTCTATAAACTTAACTTTCTAGATATCCTTGAACTTTTGGTCACTTCCTCAATATAGTGCACCCATTATGTACTTCGGCTATGGTTTGGGTATGTGTTTGGGGGGCTTTTAAAAAAAAGGGGGAAGAGGGGAGGAAAAAGGGGGGAAAAGAGGGAAAAAAAGGGGAAGGGGGGGGGGGGGGGGGGGTGTGTGGGTGTGTGTGGGTGTGTGTGGGTGTGTGAGTGTGTCTGTGTGAGTGAGTGTGTGTGTGTGTGTGCGTGTGTGTGTGCATGTGTGTGTGTGTGTGTGCGTGTGTGTGTGTGTGTGTGTGTGTGTGTGTGTGTGTGTGTGTGTGTGTGTGTGTGTGTGTGTGTGTGTGTGTGTGTGTGTGTGTGTGTGTGTGTGAGAGAGAGAGAGAGAGAGAGAGTTTTTGTGGTTTTGGGGGAGAGAAAAGGGGGAAGGGGGGGAGGGGGGGGAGGGGGGGAGGTGTGTGTGAGCATGCTTCCACACATGCATGTGCAAGTGCATGCAAAAGAGCATACGGATGCACACAAAGCCACACAACTTATTTGAATAACATTTCAAATACCTTTGAAAGTTGTACTAACAAAATACAAAGCATGTGAGATGCAAGCATGCACGTGTATGTCTTTTGATTGTCATCAAGAAAAGGGAGGATTAAAGAACTAGGAGCTTCAAGGAAAGAAAAGTAGATTTGAAAAGAAGAGTGTAATCAAATAAAAACTGACCTTGGAACATAGAAAATAATTTTCTAATAAGAGTAGGATCCTCAAGGTTTACTCCAGTTGCTTTTTTTTTTAATAATTCCTCCGCTCGCTTAGATACTGTCTCATTGCTGCATCATGGATATACAAAAGCATATGAATAAAATAGAAATATAAATTCTTGATAGAAATATAAATTCTTGATTCATTCAAAATATATTTCAGTCATAGAAACTAAAAGTTATAAAATCATATTGATTACCATTCAATGAACTACATATTAATCTGCATAGAACTGAGGTTATGTATCATCTTCTTGCTCCCCTTTCTCCACTCCCTTATTACATGAAAGATGGGGTAAAGAAAAAGACGGGCAAAGAAGTTTTTTTCCTCTTCTTTCTTGCTTTTTTTTCGCGCCGGCAGAAAGGGGGGGGGGGGGGGGGGGGGGGGGGGGGGGGGGGGGGATGATGAGGAGAAGATATGATGTATTAAAGTGTACAGAACGATATGATGTATTAAAGTCTACAGGAAGGCCAAAATATGTGAGAGAGAGAGAGAGAGAGAGAGATCAAATGAATTGATATGATACTCACATCTACAAAAAGGATAAAATGGCAAAGGAAACCAGAAAGTTACAAAATGACGAATCTGATGCAATGTGCTTGTGCTAAAGAACGACTAAAAAAGCTAAGTATCCTAAGTGCTGCAGTGGAAGCATGATGGGAGTAGGGATAAACTCAAGACCCTCTCGTCAAGATGCTGAATGCTGCAGTGAAAGCGTGATGAGAGTGGGAATAATCTCTAGACCCTCTAGTCAATACAATGATACAGAAATAGGCTGACAACCTGGATAATACAATGGTTGGATACAATCTCATGAGATATAAGATGAATAAGGATGCACCAATATCAAAAGAAGAGTGGGCCTCAAGCTCATAGGAAATCAAGCATCAGTCGATGATGGATCTCATTAATGTCCTCCTTGATCAAGCCCCTGACTGAGTGTCATGCAAGATGGACCAAAACAATGCAAATCCTCCTCTGTATCCATCTATGCTGGGATGCCCTCTGCAATCGTAGACTGAAAATAGGGCATGAAGTAACCTTATGTAGGCTCTTGTAAAGTGCCAGAGAAGACAAGCATCATGCAGAATGACAAAAGCTTGGTACAGTTAACCCTTGCTGACCTTTGGAGATGGCTAGCACCAGCTTGCATATTCCAGTCCGAGTGCAGTGCTGAACAGCACTCCATAAAGTGAACAAATGCCATAAAACTCCCATCCTATGAGGTTGAGCCCGTCTTTTCCAAAATCTTAAAGGCAGTCAATGTTTCTTCAGTAACCTTGAGGAGACAGATTTCCAAACACATACCACAACCGTTCACACTTCATTCATCCTCATCTAAAAGCTTGGCTCCTGCTAACAAAAAACTCCCAAATCTCCAAATGCAATTGCAGGTGATAAACTTATGCCCCCTTAATTAATCAATGCTCTCTTAGGCTCAGTATCTAAAAATGTGTTAAGGAGATCCTGGATAACTACAGTAACAGGACCCGTCTTACTTTTCTAATTAATTTGGGAAGCAAGCCTTTTAATTACATTCCAACCATGGAATGCATAAATTGGGTGATCTCAGACATGCCCAGCAGAAACCAAAACAGATAGGTGCTAAGAAAATGAGAATAAGAAAACAGGATAATAGCAAAAGAGATGAACTGCAGAAGAGTCTCGCTCTCTGGGGACACATATTATAATTTATGAATGACCTTTCAGCTTAGACTAAATTTCTGTATATACAGCCTATCAACATGGCCCGTCAATCTAGTCAGCACAAGTAATACAAAACAGCATTAGACTGGGTAACTCTGATAAACAGAAGAGAAATAAAGCTGTGAATTGCACCTTATTAGCTATCCAATATGCAAAATCGAAAATACCCATCATAATGCAAAGTTAAGATAGAAATCAGAATTCATGATTGATACAATGGGTTGTTATTTGATTTGAAAGGAAAACAACAAGGATGAAGCTCATACCGAAAGCAAAAGTACAACTCTTATCCGATCAAAAAAAGAGAGAACAAAAAATAAGAAACAGACATTTGGAAGCGCAATATGTAACATAATACTGGAAAGTCTTCGTTGAAATTCACTGAAAAAAATGGTTGAATAATCATCAAAGCCAACCTGTCAACTGAAGCTACAAGCAACAAAGGATAGAGTGTTTCTGCAGTCAATTTCAATTCTGAGATAACATTCAGCATACCAACCTGAAATAAAGCAGTGACTTCAGAAAAGTCATAAACAACCATAGAATCTAGACAATAATAAAATGAATGGCAGAAAATTTGGTAGTGAGAATGATACTTTTCTCCTCATCAGTGACTCTCCTTTGAGCACCTCCTTGCCTGATACACGACATGCTTGGAGCTTGGAAAGGCCTGAAATATTGGTTGAAGATCTGCCCAGTGACAAGAACTATGACTTTCCATATCCTCAAAATACAATTTCTTTGAATTAGCCCAGAATAAGGTAAGTAAAAACATACTGGTAGAGAATTGTTTGTAAACAGAACTCCAAGAAAATGTCACGATCCTCAAGCATCCTTAAAAATTTGCATCGTGCAAGATAACTTTCCCCTATACATTTCAAGGCATATTTCTCCAGATCCTATTTAGTTCCCATACGAAAGATGTTAGACTCAAATGCCCATCAAACGAAACAACAATGAGGATCTTTCAAGCTCCACATATGCATATAAAGATGAAAACCCTGACCCAAAAAAAAAAATCCCCATAGATTTGCAAGAAAATCCATCATGATGTTGACTTCTTGTCGAATCTCAAGATTAGCAATGACTTAAACAGAAGCGTTTTTAGACATAAGTCAAAACAACACCTTTCCACATATTCGGAGAAGTATATCCTGCTGCTGTACAGAAACCTTGGATAACCCTCTTAGCAGTTCTGGAGCCAAATCTAGGTCATCCTAGAAAACAGCAGCAGTACATTGAATGTAGGAGCTATATAATGTGTAAGAT